>OX401412.1:34994820-35069820 GCA_947846245.1 Cerastoderma edule
TGAAGTCGTTAAAAGTTAACTATTTAAGACAAAACGGAAGGTAGATTCGAAAATTACACATGTACAATTACAAAGAAGTCTTTTTAACTGACTGTTAGAAACGTTAAAAAGGTTAACTCAATGCGATTTGAGTTTCTTATGAATACATGTATAAGAAACTTCGGACTCATTGATGAAGAATTGGTTTAACAAAGAACTTATCCATGGTGCCCATATTTATCGTTAACAACTTACACTGACTTAATTCGGGGTACGATAATTATCATTATCATTTCTATGATTATATATGATGTTAGTTTTATAATCATTAGCATCATTGATATTAAAATAACTATTATTGACATCATTTTCATAAGTAATGTTGATGTCATTAGTAACTATCATTTTCATTAGTAATACTGATATCAACGTCAACATCAACATCATCATCATTATCAACATTGTCATTAATATTCATATCATCATCTTCATCACTAATATTGCATGTAGTTCTATTTCTATTAAAGAAGTGTTTCTACTGCAATGTATTTATTCAAACTTGATTATCATTATCATTCCTAATATTGCATGTATCATATGCACAGATGTGAATGTACTCGTAATGTCAGTAAACTTCTTATCTTCCCGTATACTGCATCATTGACATTATCACAGGTAAAGTTCTGCTACTAGTGTTTCCATTTAACGTTTTATCATCAGTATCCCTTTTATAACGTACATTATTACTATCGAAGTTTTTCTACTACTCGTGATGTAATTAAACCTTTTATTATATATTTATCCCCAAAATAACATTCCCAGAAAAACATAAACACTTATATTGAAGCAGTGTTTCTGCCCTACCTTGATGCAGTAGTAGCAGTATTTTCACATACATGTGCGTTTTTTTCTACTGTGAAGTCGTCTCTTTCATTATCCTCTCTAATATAACAATCCTTATCATCTCAGGTGTATTTCTACTACTCGTGATGTCATTGAATTTTAAAAATCATATTTAATATAACATTTATTATCATTATCCCTAATATAACATTCATTTTATTTTCAGGTGTATTTCTACTACTCGTGATGTCATTGAATTTTAAAAATCATATTTAATATAACATTCATTATCATTATCCCTAATATAACATTCATTTTATTTTCAGGTGTATTTCTACTACTCGTGATGTCATTGAATTTTAAAAATCATATTTAATATAACATTCATTTTCATTCCAGGTGTATTCCTACTACTCGTGATGTCATTAAACTGCGTTTCCCTCATCACGGCTACCGTCATTATGAACATCAAACGTCGATCACAGAACGACCCTGTGCCAAAGGTCGCCCCATGGATTCTGTACGTCTGCGAGCACTACCTCAGTCGAATTACATTTACGAGTATATCCGATTGGAAGAAAATCGCAACCATTCCGAAAGAGAGAAATGACGTCATCGCAGATATTTTCGCGCGTGCACGTGAAGACGAAGCCTCGTTTTACGGGTCGTTCAGAAGAGCCCCACCACGTGAGACGCCATCACAATCACGTGATCAGTATGTTCAGCTACACGACATTTCCCCGGCGGGTTTCGGGCAGGCTTGCAATAGAAGATCAGGGAACGATAGTGAGGCTGATAATCTTGGCCGGTGTATGACTGCTGAGTCGACATTTACTACAATAAGTGATGTGTTTACGAAAGACTTCGATTGTACGGACCAACTGATTGAAAACGATAAAGATATAAAGTTCCATTTGACTCAAAGTACGAGCGAAAATCCACTGTGTTCCATTGACGATGAAAACACCGAGAGTTCGGCAAATAAACAGTTTGCAAACGAACTGAGCACCTTGTCGCCGACGAACTCGCTTCTAGAATGCCGAACTGTGAGAAACAGACCGTCTTACCGCCGCGCCGTCGGGACTGAGTATTACTCCGCGGTACAAAAAGTAGCGCCACAAAAAGTAGCGCCACGACAACACGTCCAGAGGCCGCCTCGGAGAGAGATTCCTAGACGGGTGAAGTTTAAAAATAGATTGAAGAGAACGGACTCGTTTCTTACGGGTATCAGTACGAAGTATCAATGGTATTTTGTAGCAGATGTGATAGATACGCTGTTCTTTATCATTTATGTCGTGGTAATGTTTGTAGGAATATTAACTGTTCTAGTCATTGTGCCAAATTTTGCATGATGGTTTACTAATACTTAGTATATCAAATACCTTAGTATATCTTTTAAGGGAAATGTCTGATATTCATGTACGTCTATCCGTTTGCAGTGATGTATCTATAACTTTGTGCAAGAATGTTTTGAACGTTTTACAAAATGTGTTTTCGTAGTTTCAATTCTCAAAAAGGACATCAATCTTCACATCTACTCTATCAAAGCTTGCATAGGCCAGCGGCATTGATACAATGTCATGTATATCTGTTTATGCAATGGTTCTGCTTTACCGACCAAGGAAAGTCATTTCTTGATATCGATATGGTGTTAAGACTATTATATTGGAAAATACACTAATAAAGGTCATCAAATTAGAGATATTCAATATTGAGTCCGATTGTATTGAGTCCGATTGTATCTGATGACATTTAAAGGTAAAAGTAGGGTTTATAGTTTCATATCAATGCTAGGCATATTCAGGCGACTCTTACAATTACCTCCCCGATCACTGGGTGATAAACCGACCTTTTAGATATGTCGCAAATACAGCCATGGCACATTGGTGTATTCCCTCACACGTACCCATTTATAAACCTGGGTGGAGACGAGCAACATGGGATGCATTTTTTGCTCAGGAAAATTCCGATGACATGGCGGGATACGAATTTATATTGTAAATTACACTAACAAAAGTCATCAGATGAGAGCTATCTTAATTCGATATAAATAGTTTGTCAAGAGTTTTATATTGAAAAATATACTAATAAACCTCACAAGATTAGAACTATTTGTGTATGTGTTCAGACAAAGAACCTGTCTTCTTTGCGTTGCTTCGTTAAATTTAGGTCGAGTTTGCTAGAATATAAGAAAGTCAATGAATCCACTAAGATGCTCAATTCAGCACCTATTGTCAGAACAGCATTAAAACCTTCCTCATTATTGAAAGTTATAGGGAGACGAGAACCTTCAAAAGTTCTTATATTATCTTAAATATCTGTAAACGTTAGCTGTCGATGCACCATGAAACATAATTGAATTATTGGTTTGCTTTTATCCTTAACAAAAGCGTGATATCTCCACTGAAATTGTATGTCCGAAAACAGTCAAAACATGTATCCAAACAAGTATTCAACTTGGTGGTACGGACCACATGGTACTGTTTTACTAAGCACTTTAGGCTTAAATCTCGCGTAAGTCCAAAACAGCATTCCGCCCTATTTCAATATTGAGCTAAGCCCAGACGCTTCCAACGACGTGTCACATTGCAATATTGTGTTTTCGTTTAAGATATTATTCATGTTTATCGGGTTTGACATACGCAAAAAACGGTACCCTGGTCATTCAAAGCTGTCTTCCAAGTACGGAATAATGGTAATCTACATGTACCAAAGGCAACTATGTTCTAGGACGTTTCAATTGGAATCAGGAAATATTCACAAACATGGGGTTTCTGATTTGATTGTAGGTCGGAGATTAATCGCCATTTTCAATGTTTGGTTATATTAAAGAGACATTTCATGAACCTCTACTCTCTTACCCCGAACCAGTTCTAGTCTTTAGTTGAAACTTTTTTATTTTACACCAATTGTGAGGGAAGCTTGATGCTAACCAAATTCACTCTCGACGACTGCTTCCTGTATACACATGATCAGTACTCGCACTGATTTATGGGTTAGTCTAGGTATTGTCACCTTGCTGCCAACAGGGATCTAACCAGAGATCGTCGGTACCAGAGGCCGGCGCTCCACCAATTTTCCCAGTACTAACCTTGGAAGACATTGGTTTACATCTATCGAACCGCAATGATATCATTACTACCGAGAGCGCAGTGGGGGAACTTTACTACTTCATTTTTGTGTGTGACCTAGCCCGTACTCAAACCAATAATTCGAGACGGGTGCTACAACCCCTGGTTCATCTCAGCGTCGTGGTATGGACCGGCTTAGCTGTGGTAGACCTTAGCTGTAGTTGATACAACGATAAGGCTGTTAAAGGGATTTGTTAAAAATGTATCAGGTTTTAACGCCATGTGAACAATGTTTGTCATGTTACGGCTTTCCTGTATGTACCAGTTCTAGGCTAGGACTCTGTATTGTCAAAGGACACTCACACGAAACTAGAGGTACCGATGAGGCTTTTACTCGGAACCGCCATGTTCTGTGATCACCAACTCAACCATTGGGCCACACAGGACCCTACAATTCGTTCACAGCTGGAATTAATATTCCAACTTAAAGTATAGTGTTGAACGTCGTATCAACATGTTTTTTCATTTGTTTTACTTATTTCGCAGCTTTCATGGGATTCAACATGCCAAGGCTAGTGTTCCTTTTTGCTAGAGGATAGTCTCATGAAACTAGAGATGTAAATGTGGCTCAAACCTGTGTCATCCAGGTTACAAGTACGACTCGTTTAAAGTCAACATACATATTTTGAAGCACTCAATTCCTTAAAATGAAATGCCTGCTCGAAATGAACCTATTTGTTTTTCCTTTGTAACAATGTAGTTTTATCACTGCGAGTGTTTTTACATATCAGCTCTGCCCTTTGACATTGTACGTGCCTCTTCAGTCATAACGATATCATTGGAGATCTAAATAACCATGCTCTGTCACATGTTGTTTCTACGTGCAATTATATCTTGTTAAATAAAAACCCGAAATACTATTGGTTTTGTGAATAGCGGACGCAGATGGGAGGGGAAATAATACATCCTTTACCTCAAACTCCGCGCAGGATTACTTCCCTTTGCTACCTACTCTGGAGTACAGTTATCGATGAAAGTTGTGATCACTGCGTAGGAGATTGCATTTGGTTGTGGGATAGCTCCGATATTTGGTATGTATGATTGGTACATTACAAAGACGGCTGAAACAGCAAAGTTCAGTGCAACAATATGACAAGCTATTCCAACTTACAAAGGACGTGCTCTAATTTTGCATTGAAGCCTTGAACTGTTTCGCTTGTGGTTTGCATAACTTTGCACTTGTGAATGTCTTGTTATAGTCATCTAATGAAAGCTCGTTCGCCCTAAGTTGCCGGAGCATTAATTGAAAACGTTCGAAGATTCATAAAAGCAAAACTTATTCCCAAAAGTGGTTTATAAATCTTTACTAGAGACGGAATACATCCAGTCATATGCAGAACCGAATTCGTTAAAAGAATGACAAAACCCATCTTTTACTATGTGAAGTTATTATGAATCAATTCAGACAACATATAATCTGGAGATAAAATCACATTTCATCAAAAACGTCATCGAGACTTAATGCTAAGTTTCTATTTACCAGTCATCCTTTATCGCATTTTTTTCTCCAGAAAGTCGTGTCGTAAAGAAACGTTGGTGGGATTCTTAAAGAGTATCGGTCTTATTATACCGATACATCGTCCATAACGCAACCGCTCATTGAATGCTACATGTATATAATCACGAGCGAAACGTGATTTTTACAAGCAGTGTATATATATATAACCAGACATAGATAAGATCGGTCTCCGATATAACCATTCACTAAGTGCCCAGGAGTTGCTGTATGCAGATGAAGGGCTTAATGCGACTTCACTATTTATTTTCATGGAATCTGTTATTAGATATTCTCTACTTTCGAAGATCGTTTTTAAAGGAATAAAGATGTTTGTGTATTTGATGTTTAGGACAGTTTTCTTTTAAATATACATGTGAGCCCGAGGTATGTGCGCTTCTGACCGAATTTGCGGTGAATGAGTGTACAAGTCTCCTTACAAAGGGGCACATTTGCATTTTAGTTGTATAGTTTATACTGATCTGTGGCTTTATGTCCCTTTTAAATAACAATATCATTATAACTATAACGATTGGAGAAAGTAAGCACAGCTGATGATCGCTCTACCGCACCATCATAGTGGTAACGACGAAATCGGTTGCACAACTTCGGGTTGAGCGTTTTTAGGGTAGTTTTTGCTATTTTTCAGCATTTCCAGACAAGTAATCAAAAATCTAAAAACATGATTCAACCATGGTGGTGCGGTAGAGCGATCACCAGCCGGAGGTAAGGTCAAATGCAGTCTTTGTTCGTTTTTATAAACATTTCTTGTTGAACCAATTTATAAATGCTGCATCCTATGATTACCAGCATTAACATCTTTATGCATGCAAAACTTTTAAAGAAAGGAATACCTCTGTCACAAACCATTCATTCACATTTCTATTACCTGGAGAAAAAACTCCAGTGAAAATGATATTATCCAAAACCAAGATAAATGTCCATGCACAATTTAGAACTAGTAACAGATACATCCATGCACAAAAATAATTTGGAGTGCAATCCGAATAGATGACCAATAATTCATTATCACATTAAAAGAGGTTTGTTTGATTTTTTTTTCCATATGGGGGTTATCGCTGTGTTTCCAGTGTTTTGCGAAGGACATTCCTACAAAAATCCCAGAGCAGCTGGTGAGGATTGAACCTGTGACTGTATCACAGGTCCTTCACCAATGGGCTACATTCGAACCTTGTTTGTGACTGAGCCATAACACCCTTTTATAGGCATCTTCATTTATGTATCTTGCTCATTTTCTACTCTTATCAAAATAAGTCATCATAAAACTGATTTGTAACATATACTGGTGACAATGAGTTACTTTTGTTTGTTTCTAGGTGTTTCGTATTTTTTCTTCTACATCGTATTACAATACTTCAGTTACATGGTAACACCCTTTCATTTGAGGAATATTCGAAGCTTTAACAGCCCATAGGGTCTGGTCAAGAGTGGTTAATCCATATCATTGGAGTACCCCTAGCCTATGCAAGAACTGTCAATGGGTTACAATGTAATGACAAGGGTTCTATGCAAGACTATAGTAAGTGCTTCACAAACATGAAGCATTTGCAATAATCTAGAGTTAAACATTCGATAAGACAAATTATGGAATACAGAAAATGGCCATTCATAGCATTACAAGATACCATACACAACTTGCTCCACTTTCAAATAAAATGTAGGGACATAAAATGTAGTGATATTTTCAAATTCACCCATACAAAGTAATGTGAATTAATATTATTTCCTAAAGATCTTATATAAGCAAAGTTAAATTAGAAATTGTAATATGAACAAGTAAACATGCATTGCTATGTGCACCATATGGATCATAACTTCAAAGATCGGGCCATGGTCAGATCCAGATTAGTCTTAGTCTCAACAGTATTAAACCATTCTTAAGCAGAGGTCTAGACAAGAGGCTTAATCGCATAACTTTTTTTAAAAATTAATTCTCAGAACCCTATATTGTAGGTATCCAATAGTCATCTACACAAGACCATTCTTAGAAGTATCCACATAAGAGTTTAATTAGTAGTTTAACCCTTTCCCAAACAATAGCGACATTGTTGCAGATGACTTTAGAAAACATTGAGGGAAAAGGAGAAATTGCTTGTGACAAGCAATTTTTCCTTTTCCCAAAATGTTTTCCGGCCTTTCAGAAGATTATTTTCCAATTTCATCACATTTTGAAATGTCGCCTGCAAACTCTTTCAATATGTAACAGTCGAAAATTTGGTGTTTGGTAATGGGTTAAGAAATACCTTAGGTAATTAACACTGATAAGCCTCTTATTCTAGACCAATGCTTTCAAGTATCAATACTAACAAATAACTCGCAAAAATTGAACTTTTGAATATTTTTTTCTTTATTAGATGACAAAAAACAATACAGGACCCTTATTGATCTCGACTCATCATCATCTTTCGTTTCAACTTTTTCTGTGAAACTTTCTTCTTTTTGGCTGGCTCGTCATCTCCAGCTGCTGATGGTTTGGGTACGGCCTTCTCTCGCTCGGCGAGTACCAACTCAATGTGGCAGGGGCTGCTCATGTACGCTGGAATAGTAAAAATAAATTGTTTTGAGCTACAACATAATATACTCAGCATACATGGTACAAACTCAGGTATTTGTCCTGAATAACAACATCGAATACTATTTGACAACCATGCAACAGATCTTAATGTTTTGAGCCACAAACACCATAAATACTGATTAGTAGAAATACAAAACAGACATTGACAAATTATTTTCTTTTTGCTTCGTTTTCATCAATTTGTTACAGGTTGCTCGTATCAATTTTAGTTTAATCATTTTACTGTTTATATCTGATTAAATAAAGACAACCCAGCAAGGGTTGTTTAGTCTAAACTATGGTATATCTAGGACATTCAATATAGAATACATCGACAAAATATTGCATATGTTTTGTTAGTTAAAAGGTTGGTCTGATGTTAGATAAGTAAACATTAGCAATCCTATGATATAATAGTAACAGTTGTCTTAAAGTGTCCACACAGTTTCATGTTGATGAAAAATTTGGTTTATTTTACGTTAGGATAGTAAACATTAACAATAGTAAATCCAATAATAGAACAGTCACCAAAAACATCCATGAAGTTTCATGTTGATATAATAATTCCTACTTCTATAATAATGAAGCTCAAACATGCCAAAAACAATCAATACTATAACCTATATAGAAGTGACCCAAAAAGGTAAAAGAAATTACCAATTTAAGATTCAAAGAACATTTGGCGTTGACATTTCAAAGCATATACCTTACAATACAGATTATCTTGAGATAAACAATAACTCGGCAAAATGTTTTCAGTTTGTGTCGAGACTTACGATTAATTCTGCCGTGAGCTCTGTATGTTCGTCGCCTCATTTTTGGGGCAGCATTCACCATGATGTGTTCAATAACTAAATGGTCTGTGTCAAGTCCCTGAAAAATTATGCGCACATGGTTTTCAAAAGTAAGCCTTAAATAAAACATGTCTCCTGCAAATGTAATCATTCATTAATCTATATGCTAGTATGCTAGACATTCCTTGGCCAAGTGGTTAGGGTTTATAACTCAAACTCACATTGCCACTTCTAGCACGTATTCAAGTCACAGAAGGGGTAGTGTTAAATTCTCATGAGCCAAAGTCTCATGACCAACTTAAATAGTCCAAAGTTCTACCTTACCTGACTTCCTCTCATGTATTCCACACTTCCATGATTTTAACCCCCTCAGAGACATTTTTGAAGTAGAATTTGCTCTACAGTCTAACCAAACTAAAGCACAATTTCTCCGTTACAAGCTCATCACATCTTATTTGAAAATACCTAAGTTAAATCAATTTGAATGTTACATTGCAGAAATAGTTTGATTGCAGTTTCCACAATCCAAATTAGATCTAATCTTTCTAGTCCAAAGGTAGCCATTGTCATGGTGTGAAGCTGCCAATGGCTGTATTGACTTTTTATTTAAACATATTTATTCTACATCGATTGTGACAAAAGCTTTAAGCTTATTAAATTCACTCTCCATGACTGCTTCCTGGATACTAAACCAGTACTTGCGCCAACTAGTGGGTCAGTCCTGCCAATTTTCACCTCGCATAAAGGGGATTCAAACCCGAGACAGAGGCCGACGCTCTACGACTGTGTCCCACATGTATTGACTTTGGTATGATCTAATGGTTTCAAACCCCTACCTTCGACAACTAAAGGTAAAATTTAATCATATTAGCATATTGTCAATTTTAGTTACTTAAAGAAAAGTAGAAATAAAGCTCCAGTTGCTTACCTTGAATTCCGCATTACTCTCGGCATTCCTCAAGAGTTGAAGTAAGAACTCAGCACTCTTTCTTGGCCATCTACCCAAAGTAGCACCCCATGCCTTAGCCTACAAGCAATGAAAACATTGTGAATATGACAAATGTTGCCATAACAGAGCCTCAACAATCAATATATAGACTGAGGTCTGCTTCATACAGTCCTTAAAAGGAGAATACAATTGGTTACATCAATACTAATATTCATATGAGCATCCACTCCACACTGACCATTTATAAAATTGGAACAGGAAGTTTGATAATGGTGTCAACAACAGAAGAAATATCTGGTGCCTAAAGACTCGGAAGAACAAAACTTTGCTCTTTGTTGAAAAAAAAAACCCAGTTGAATTATAGAACATCATCATATCATCATTCAAGTAAATGTAGAAATCAGCTCATGAGATAATGGTTTTAAAGAAGAGATTAGAAAATATGGTTAATCATTGGATGATAAGTTGTACAAAGAATAAAAATATTATTTAGCTTAAAAAACTTTATAAATCTTTTAAGAAAGAGCCAAGGGTTTCTTTCACAATATCTAAATCACAATACTTCGTACTCTCAAAACTCAATTGAACAAATAAGCATCAATGCAAGACAAGTTGACTTCTTGAGAGTCCAAAATACACAAATTTAATGTATTAATATTGGTAAATGTTCTTCATTTTTGATCAAATGAATAGAAACCAAATTAATTGGACAAATATATCTTTGTCCAGCTTTAACCCTTTCCCAAACAACAAATTTTTTGACTGTCCCAAATTGAAAGAGTTTGCAGACGGCATTTAAAAATGTGATGAAATTGAAAAATAAGTGTCTGATAGGGCAGAAAACATTGTGGGAAAAGGAAAAATTACTTGTTACGAGCAATTTTTCCTTTTCCCACGATGTTTACTAAAGTTGTCAAATGTCGTTATTGTTTGGGAAAGGGTTAAGCAGCTTTAACTCTGCCAAGAGAGTCAGACTTCATTCAATAATTAAATATGCATGAGACAACCTTCTATAAATCAAGTGATGATAAAGGTAGTAACATTTCCTGATTTCCATAGTATATAATAATCTTTGTGAAACATTCATTAAGAAGAATCGTGAAAATCTTAATGAAATCTTAAAGCATTAAGAAACATTTCTTAACAAGACATCAATACCTCCTTCCCATATTTACCCTGTATGAAGTAAGACTACTGGACAGTTATCAGGGTTGTCATTTGGTCGGCTCAAATAACAAAAAGTATGATATGTGTTCATAAATCACCTAATTTTTGTTGGATGTTTGCTTCATTGGACCCTTCAAATCAAAAGGTAGCATTTTACTGCAAAACTTTATGACAACCCTGGGTAATAATAAAATATATACCTGAGCCTTCCTTCCAGTTGAGCCGTTGAAGCGTCTGAAGGGAACAACTTCTTTCTTCTCAATCACATTCTTCAGGTAGGATTTGGCTCTCTTCAAGTGCATACGCTTGATGGCACCAGCTGTTTCTCTGGTGTTCTAAAAAACAAATAAATGATTGTCTATGGTGAGAAAAGTTAACACTAAGAAGAGATACGTATTTATTGATCAAACCATGTAGTATTTTTTAAGTGAAAACCTTCAGTACATTAGCCATCGCACATAAAATAGTGTTGAAAGATACCCAACTCAAACTTAATGAAACTTTGTAGGCCCTATACTGACTGAAATCCCTGAGGTCTAACAGAGACCCTCTTTGGTCCGACAGATTATAACACAAAGACAAAGAAGAAAGTGTTCAGTTTGGTCCTGCTGGGGCTCTCAGAGTATAGGGAAGTCTGCCCGGCAACTAGCTTGTTTTATTGGCTTATTACATTGTGTTATCAGAGATCAAAATCCGATTGCTTTGCAAAACCGAGCTATAAAAGCTAGACTGGCATAATGACTTTGTACATTCAATGTGGAAAACACAGCATTTGGAAAGGCAGCCAGGAAAGTAATCTTACTAGGCATCAGAGAAAAATCCATAGCTGAAAGACTATCTAATCATAATTAGCCTAAATTTAATAATGTTTAACCCGTAAAATAAATATCCGTGGTTGCCAATAAAATTGAAATGGTAAAAACAAGTGATCCACACAAAGAGTCCTTGTAATATCAAAACTATACACAAAAGAAATAGAAATAAAACACAGGAATGGTAAGGATGTGAGTATTCATACCTTAAAGTGGACTCGCAGATAGGAGCCCCTGGCCTTTGCCGCTGAAAGTGAAAAGAACAGCAACCTCATTAAAATTGTCAAGGCATACATAATAATGCCTAAAAGACTGTTTTACTAATGTTGACAAAACAGCTTGTATCATTTTATTGAAATTTTAACCAACACAACCTACCCATCTATGATGATCATTTTGGTGGTATTACTTTCAACAGCCTGAGCAGCAGCCTTATTTTAGACCCGGAATCCTTAATATTCATTCTTTAAGAGCAATATCTACTATGAAGAAGGTGTCTGAATCATATGTCATTAATTTTAGAAGTAAGAGGCCAACTTTCTTATTGAGGAGGCCAATGAAGCTATCACCAAACAAAAGTTAAGTGCTACTCATGACCACCTATCATATTTTTTGTTATTTGAGCCGACCAAAGTCATTTGATGCGGTCAAATTGGCCGGAAGCCGGCTCTTCATGGCAACCATAGTGCATTTATATTTCTTTGCAACCAAGTACTGCGGCATCTTAATAAACTATAGACTTAGGTTAGAACATTTAGTTATGAAATTAAATAAAATATGAAAAGTTCAGGAATAGCATCTCATCTCCCAAACATACTTAAGTTAATGTCAAAGTTTGCCAACTGCAATTGATGCGAGTTTGTGAGACTCGCCAAAAAATACACATAAGCAAACTGTAATACAAATCTTTGTGAGAATTGGGCCTGATAATGATTATCAATCAGTGATAATTTCACCTCTGCGTCCCGCATCATATACACATAAAAATTGCTGGGGACACATCATTTTGAAAGATATGTGTTCAGCCAGAAGCATTCTCATCAGCACAAGTAATGTTTACAATGTAGTAAATATCAGAAAGCATGCTGTCTAATGCTTTCTTTCTATCAAGTCTGCATTGTTTTGAGTCATTCAAGCTAAGATTATCATTCATAAAAAGTGTTATACTATTTGACATGATCTTATAGCTTGGATCATTGGTATTCGGACGCATAGTTTTACCCTTGGACACATAGTTTCAAAAGATGTGTGTCCAAAAGGACACGATAACTTTCATTTCTAAAATTAACACTGAGATTCAATAAGTAGAAACTTACATTTTGTGGGGTTTTCTGGCTCCTTGGCGTACCTCGTCATTTTGGTTCTGAAATAGAATTAAAAGCTTCATTTATAAATCAAATACCTGGAAGTAACATATTCTGATGCAACAAAAAATCAAGACATACTGTTTTGGACCAAGTGCACTGTCAATTGTGAATTTCCCAATTTTAAAGATATACTCCCCTTATCCAACATGGAAAAGGTATTGTTAGAAGACCATTTAGAAACAAGTTTGATGACCAAAAGCAATGCGATAGAGAACATAAAAATATTTAGACTTCACAACCGATCAACCTCATAAGAGATTCTAATAAGAAAATGAATCGGTGATAAGCCTCAGGGACTGTAGAGTGTCCCAAGCCAAGACACATTTCCAAGACTAGAACTGGTTGGTTATCCAGGGAATATGTACTATAACGCTCAAGATAGAGACATGGTATTATTGGAAAGTTAACACGATTTTGCAAGGATTCAGATGTATTGTGGTTTTGGTGATTCGACATTTAACGCAATCCAGACTGTAAATAGACAAAAAAGTTACAAAAATGGGTAGCTGAATATGATACGATGCGAAGAGGCCTACACTGAGTGTATACGAGCTGGCAAGTCGCCTGAAGTGCATTAGAGCTTAAAAACAAGTGGAAACCTCGAAAATCCTGCCAATATATTGGAACTGTTTTCATGCGAATTACTCCGATAACCTTAACTATTTCAAGTAACTAACAATACGGAAGGGAACAGTATGAAATATATTATCATTTTGTGCTATCATTACTACAAGATGTTATGAATAAAGAGTGAATATAGGGGATTGTAAAAGGCAGCGGGTATAATGTTGTATATCAACTCACATTTAAACCGGAAAAAGGAAGTTGCTACATCGACTGGTTCCTACTACCCTCAATCGCTTGGTTCCCTGCCTATGAGCTAAAATTAGGTCAAAATGGCGAAACAAGGAAATGAAAGTACGGACCTCCTCCTCAGATTTCGGGCTGACAAATCATCTGGCGCTATTGTCAAGCGATTTAAAGATGAATATATTGTTTTTGATGTGTTAAAGGTACCATTCTTTATCACATCTTCATTTCAATTTGATGTGTTCGATCATATGCAGTATTCGATCAAACTTTTATCGAAGTTATGCTTTTTTCGGATATGTAAATTGCCGGACACCTACTTGAGACCATAGGGGTATAGGTCATAATACCTGTATAAACACTGAATATATAGTGTTATTACAGGTATTAATACATATCCCCCTGTGCTTGAGACCACAGGTGCTTGAAACAATCTTCGATAATATATATGCTCTATATAAGAGTATAGAGCATATATTGATTGGGATATTATCGAAGATTGTTTCAAGCACCTGTGCTTGAGACTGTTACATTTTCGAATTTCTGTTCTTTGTCATCAAATGAATATCAATTTTTCAAAAGCTATCCAGATATTAATTTTAAAACGACACAATAGTATGACCCGCACAAATTTATTTAACCATGAAAACGTTTTGTTGCCTGTGTAGACATTATTTTCTTAGTTTTGATTCAACTCAGTGTTTGTTTTGATTTCAAAGAAGTTTTCTTTTCATTCCCTTCCCTTTATGAACAGCCCTGTGGAGCATTGTCATACATGTTATGTGGATAATCTTCCAGTAATAAGCTATGAAAAATTACTTGCCAATGGACCCTCCATGGTGTTCATCAAATAGAAACAGGGCTGTGCTGTCCCTAATGATACAAATTCATTTCATTTAACTCAAGGGAGTTCGAGTTTTGACATGTATATGTATGCCTGTTTTTCTCACAGGGATAGGTCATAGTACCTGTATTAACACTATATATTCAGTGTTAATACAGGTATTATGACCTATATCCTTGTGGTTTTTCTATGGTGCACTGTTATATATAGATACAATGTCGTAACGTCTTGTGGCTGATATCTGGTTGCCACTGCCATACAGACACGGTAGTAACATTACTTCTATGTGATATACAGAGGTGCAGAAACTTTTTTTATCTCTTATCCATATATTGTGAATTTTCATTTCAACAAGTCCTATCATAAATAGGGGCTCGAGTCAACCCTGAATCCCTAAATCCAAACACATATGCTATGAAGATATGTATTCCTCAATTTATGGATTAATCTAAGCTTATTTGGTACCAACAATGTTTGAATAGCTTATAGCCTTTTTCATATTGCATGAACGATTTGTTAATTCACCCTTAACTTGATTCCTTTTTGTGTTTTTTTCTCAAGATTTTGTACGAAGATGATGTAGACTCCAATGTAAAAACAGAACTTCTGATTGATTTAGAGGAATATGGTCATTATAGCCTGACTTCTGAAAGGTAATTAGCTATCTCATTTTTTGATATCACAGACTACTCTTAATGAGATTGGCATGACAATGATACATTCCTGACTTGATTGTGATTTATTTGATATAAACTGGGAAACATCTGTAGTTGCAACTGATAACATCTTAAAAGATTGTGACATAATTCATACAATGTTGGGTAAAGAATGCTCGAAAATGGTGCTTGTACATTAATAGTAATAGAAATATCTGCAGAAAATTGATTAGCAACCGTAGACTTTTGATGTAAGATTGCATCAGTTAATTTGTTTCTTTATGGAAAAAAGCTGTATATGTTCTTTTATAATCTATTCTTCCCCTTGCAGTGTTGATCAAGTAGTAAAAGACTTGTTACATTTTCTTTCATATAGATGTTTTGCTATTTTATTTCTGCAGTATTGATCAATTAGTAAGAATCATCTTGTAGCATTTTCTTTCATAAAGATGCTATTTTATTTCTGCAGTGTTGACCAAGTAGTTACCTCCCTCCTGGACATTGTGTCATTACAAGGGGATGACCAGACAAACTGGAGCTGTGTCTGTCAGTCTCTCATCACATCCACCAGTCTTCTCATACAGCTGGATCAACTGGTAGGACACAGATATTAACCCTTGTAGCGCTGGAATGGACTTATTGCTTAGGCAAACAGGTTAGATCCAGGCCAGCCACCAAGTAAATTGGCGGCTGACCTGCGATCTAACCTGTTTGTTACTCTGAGTATCTTTCCTCACCAAAATTAAGCAGATATTCAAGGTTTTTAAAGGCAGACGACACAAAAATCTATTTTTAGAAAATTATCCAGCATTATAAGGGTAAACACCTTACTACATGTTGTGTTTGGATAAACAAGCGAGATCAGCTTTATAAGTTCTGTGGCTACTTTTATTACAATGGAACAAAAGCAATCAATAACTAACATGTAACTACTTAACATGTAGAATATATAATAACTAAAAACAATCAGAGGTCAACATGCATTATATATATATGACCTGGCCATTGATATGCATGCATAGCAAGTAGGCATGTCTTAACACACTGACTGGCATTATCTAAATATACAACATACATAAATATATAGATTTGACGCATCTACCGCAGAAGTCTTTAAAACATAGTTTGATAAATGGAAAAACTGCTCCATTGAAAATAACAAGGCCAGTGGAGGGGAGTACCATAGATTTTTAAGCTTATACTTATTCGAGCCAAAGTTTAAACTTATTTTTTTAACATTGATTAAGACAGAAGCTTGAAGCTTACGAAATTCACTCTCGATAACTGCTTCCTGGATACTAAACCAGTACTCATGCCGAATTGAGGGCTAGTCCTGTTGAAAGCAAGTTGTTTTACACAAGGTTCATCCATGGAGAATTGATTTTTGTATTTTGGTCATTTTCATGTAGAAGTGAATGAATGAAAAAATATCCATACTGATAGATCTCCATAATTCAATTTAAAGAGACACTCTCAGAGATTTGTGCTTTGGGAATAATAAACGTTAAAAATTGTCAATATACCAAAGACAGTTTTCAATTTTCTTTACTTATAAGTTGTTTTCGTTTATTAATGTGAAGTGAGCCTTCGTGCCTGTAAGGGCTTATTTGGGATTGACGGCTTATAAAAAAAACGGGAGGAAAGCATACTTGAAATACATCTGACGTAACGACTTATTAAAATTTATGATCTGGTTTAGTGGGAGTGTCATTAAGCAAACACTTAGGAGCCCTAGCGTAGTAATAGAGAATCCAGGAAAGCCATTATATAACTGAAAAACTTTGCCAAACCGAATTTATTCAAATAAAATGTATGATATACCATATTTTAACTCTTAAGGAAACAGAAATATGTAAACAACTAGTGAAGACCTTGATATCCATTGTGACAAATATCAACCAGGCAGATAATCAACGAGTGAGATCATGCGCTTGTCATTGTCTGATACATATGGAAGAGTTCCAGTCTGTAAGTTCTTTATCCTGCATCAATATTGTGTCGTTAGAAAGAGAGCAAGATTAATCGTTAAAGATGATAAAGTATAAGGACAAGTTTATGGAGTTTAAGTCATATCATGGAGAAGCATTTAAGTGGATTGTGGAAAGGAAACTTTGTTATGAGTAATAATGAGCAAGGTTTTCACAGCCTTCATTATCAGCCTTGAAACAAATGATAATGCTTGGGATATATTGAGTAGGAACACAAATCAAAGGTTTTTACTAGGGATGTATACAGATATCCCAATATCCATAATCGCATATATACTTTAATTTATATCTTTAGTACAGTAGTTGATACCTTAAGTAGAATTGATATTTTTCAATGAACTGATGTTTACCCAAACTGTAATTTGGGATATGGATATTGTTAAAGTTATTGGTTTACATGCGGTCTGCTACAGATTTATTACACTCGCTCACTATCCTGTTTATTTGTTAACGCCAACAATTAACCCTCTTCTGAGGGTGGGGCCTGACTGTCCAGTCTCGATCTTAACCTTCCTCTCCATTCTCTTCTCTGATTAAAACCAGTGAAAGTTTTAAGGGGAAAAATAATTGAGTAAAGGGAACTCTTAAAACCACCCATGGTTCACTGATCAGTTGTGATGTATCAATATATACATGTGTGTACCCAATTACACTTTATAGACTCTCAAGTTCTGAATCAACATTCTACAAATGTTTAACAAGTAATATTGGTTAGTGTTAAATTGTGCTTCCTCAACATGTAACTATTTTCCGAACAATGATATAATGTAATTTAAGGGTCTGTTGTTTGCCCACCACGACGAGTTTGCGAGACTGGCCAGACAAGAACGAACATGCATATACCAGGATTACGCATTGCTTGCGGCGAAAGTGCTGGAAAACATTGGAAGGTAGGCAGGGGATCAGAAGAGGAGTGTTCTTTTCTGGGCTTATTTCGTCTTTTTGTCTCTTATCTTATGTTGTAGGGTCTCATTACAATCATCTCGCCATTCAGACAATTTGAGGTAGTTCTATAAATAATTTATTGATCATACATCTTTTGAAAACCTGCATGACAAGACTGGCACGAATGTTTCAGGATTGAGAAAATTTGAGGTATGTTGGGGAAAAGTTCTACCTATAGCAATCTGTTAGGAGTAGTCTTGGTATGAGAACTATGAGAAGTCTTTGATTAGTCTAGTAGTCAATGAATTATATCTGCATGTTTGTAAAAAAGTGATGGATCATTTCGTGTAGAAATGTTTGACATCCATTAACTATCGTTTTGAAACATTAAAATAGCACTAAATTATGAATAATGAAAACATAAAATATAAAGGTACATGCAAATTGTATATTGACACATAAATACTATTTTTCTTTTTACAATGTTGCAGATTTTTTCCTGTTTTCTGCTTCTCTTTACAGAATGTCAGTGACGAAACTTAATTCTCAGAAGAGCATTGAGAAGGAACAGAACTCATCCAAACAGGTCTAGAAATACTTCTCTCAACTATCCCTAAAAAAGAAATTTGTTTAAAGCAGTTAATAGCTTGACTCCTCAATTAAAACTAATACTCAGCAAAAAAAATTGACAAAATGAAAAACTGTGTTGAAAGAGCAATGATTGTGAGAAATGAAGACATTTTCCATTTTATTTTCATGATTTGAGGATTCAAAGTGACATCATTGTTATCAAGCAACAGTAATATGTTACAAATTGTTTCTCATTTATAATTGCAGACAGTTCAAATCTTGCTTCACATTTATTTTCACCAACATCTAAAAATAAATCCATAATACATTTATTTTCAACTGCATATACAATTGTGTTCATCAATAGATAAATATTTGCTTTTCATTCTGTTTTCAATTACACCTTCAAAAATGAATTCATATTTATTTTCAACATCATATAAAAAAAATTGTATCATATTCATTTATGACCGCACATAAAATTGGTTCGAATTTATCTCACCTTCAGATGATGCTACAAAAGCAGCTCTCCTATGATATCCACGATATTCGACAGTTTACGGCATACCTTGTAGAAAACACGGGACTAATGAGTCGCTGCGGATATTTTCGGATGATTCAGTCTGTCGCTAAAATAGTAAAAACGTCCTCTGATATTTCTCCTATGGTAAGTATTGATTCATATCATTTTGATTCTGATTGTTTTATTGATATCAACTTTGTTCTTTTTATTGCTTTCTCCCCATATATTGAAATTTGTGAAAGCATCAGCTGATGACAATTTGATTGTTCAACTTGAGGAAAAAATCAATAAATATGAGAATTATATCTTAGAAATAATATTATTTCATTATATTTGGCCGAAGCCAAATGGAGAAAGGGAATGAGTAACTCTTTATTTAACGTTAGAGATTCTTTAGTTGTTTGCTGATAAAAAGCTACTGAACTTTTTGCTGCATATGTTTTGAAAAATTTATTAAGTCTGCAATGTTTTAAGAATGGTTAAGGGTTCTGCATAAATCAGTGACTTCAGAATCTTTAAAATAAGGTGGTCTTAGAATTCAAGGGTCCTAGGTTTAAGCCTCACTGTTAGATCTGGTTTTGTTAAAGTGTCCTTTGGAAAGATATTTCATAGTCCAAGCCAACTACTGGTGAACCCAGGAAAGCTTTAACATGTGTTAAACCCCACATAACCAAAAAATTGCAATGATTAAATTAGATAATAAGAATGATATTTTTTTTATTTTGAATGTTTCTGTCTTGCAGTTGTTCAAACCACTCATGTTACACCAGATGTCGACAGTGAGTTGTGTCATATTTCAGACCATCATGTTCCTACAGGTAGGTGTAAGTTTGAATTACGGGTAATCAATTACCTTTCTTGAAATTATAGACTTGTTCAAATTGAAAGTAAAAGCCTATGACAAAAAATAGCTTGAAAACAAATTAAAAATTTCTTCTTTTCTTCAAACTTTGGATTTTTTCAAAGTCTTTTTTCATTGCATTCTTTTTCTATGGCTTAATTGAATGAATAAGGAGAAAAGGGGTTTACGAGTATTGCTTTGATCTCAGGACTTGAGGGTTACACTTTCTGTTGTTTTCTTTCCAGGAAGCAGAATCCACAGTGATTAATATATGTTGAAAGAACTTTTTTCACAATTGAAATAAAATGAATAAGTTTCAAACCAAAAATACGGTTTGCATCATATCACATAACATATTTCATTTTTCGATCTTTGAGGTATTTTTGAGATAGACAACAGTTAAACACTAAAGAGATTTTTTAAGCACCGGGTTATCAGAAAAGTGGTCATTATGAAAGTATATTTTCAGCGCGAGTTTCAAGGACAGATACTAACAGAGAAGGAACAGGCGGAGTTTTTACATCGACTCTGCATCATGACGGACCATCCATGTTTAACCTTACTGAACAAACTTCTAGTCAGTCACTGGGCAAAACTCTACTATCTGGTACCCCTTTTTTGCTATTTGTTTTCTTTTGATACTATCTTTTCTTTATAATTGTCTTCACACTGGTTTAAAACTAGGTACATGTATTTGAATTTGAATGAGAGCCAGTCCCCTGATGAATTTACGGGAAGTCAATCGTTCTACGTGGCTTGACTTGTCCTTCTGAGTCATTGAGAAAGGGGTCTTCACCCATCATTTTGAGCTGGGCATTGCAATTTAATGTAATATTATTGGTGTAATGTAAAATCCATCATTAAAAAACAAATCTTGACAATATAGATGATAAGGATGATAACTTCTTTTAGAGTTTAGAAAAAAAGATCATTATGATTGATATGTAGAATGGATGAATTTTAGGACAGTCTTCATTTAACTGTGATAGCAATGGGGTTTTATATCGTTCAATAATCTTATAAGGTTTAATGACATTTATGTAAGATTAAGTCAACTTCACACACTGATAAAGCATGTTCCTTTAAAGTAACCATGTAGAAAGCATTCAGTGGCTTTGAAAGAATAGCGTGCAGTACTCTTGATATTATACCAGGGGTATTGACATTTAATGTAGTCAGTGTAAAATTAAGGAAACACTGATTAATTATGTTCAATTAATCAATTGTCAAGAAAGCAATGAATGGCTTTGAAAGATTAGTGTGCAGTCCTGGTGATGAAATACCAGGGGCATGGATGTTTCATGAACACTGAGCAATCATCTTCAACCAATCAATAAATCACACAATAAATAAATAAATAAATGAATCAATCAATCAATCAATCAATCAATCAATCAATCAATCACAAAGAAGTGGATGGCTTTAAAAGAAAATTGTGCAGGACTGTTGATGATTTGTGTGTGCAGTGGTTTTCATAATATATCTCAGATATGCTTTTGAAAACAATATTTGACACCAATCCTATTCTATTCTATTATCTATGTAGTACATTTTTTCTATCACAGGATGAGGGTCCAGCGGGTGATGCATATCGCAACATTATACAGCGACTCAGGTTCAAGTTTTATCCCAGCGTGTTTGACCCAGTGGACTGTCAGCTGAGTAAGCTTATCATGACTTCACTGTGTGGGAACTTGGAAGACGACGATGATGGTAAGTTTGCGATTAAAGGTCAATATACGAGGCATATCAAGAGTCATATGTGTACAGTGTTACAAAACAATATCATTTAATTTTATACCATTGGTACTAATTAATTAGAATCGTCTTTGCCAAATGGTTATAAAGGTGCTTGTTCACTGATGAAAGGGAATTTAGAAGTTAAATTTTTAGCTTGGTGATGATGGTAAGTTTGTGATTAAGGGTCATGAAACGAGGCATATCACAATCTTGTGGGTGTAATCTTTTTATCATTTAATCTTAATTAGAATTATGTCTACCATAAACCGTATGGTTACCAATAATATTGAATTTAGAAAAGAAAGAAAGGATAAGGTCTTGGCAAACTCGTAATTATCATCAAACCATATGACTCATCAAACATCATGATAAACTACATTGTAATTTTGGATTTTGAAAAAGAAATGGTGCGATTATTGGAAATTTGTAACAGATAAGATGTTGCTTCTTTTTATTCAATATTATGATTGAAATGCTTGATGATTTGCTTTCTTTTCAGCGCAAATTTTTGCTTTGCACATTGGTTGACTTAATGGTCTTTTTAGAGTTAATAAGGTGGTGTAATGGTTTAAGTTCGAGTCCCACTAATACCTCTGGTTTTGTGGGAGTGTCCTGTGGCCAGACATCACAGAGCCCTAGCCAAGTACTGGTGTATTCAGAAAAGCTGTTGCATAAGTGAAAAATTGTTGACAGGGCATCAGACCCCATATAAATGAACTATCAAAATTGTTTAAAAGGATAGTTTATATATATTTCAGGTTTAGAGACATCTGTGTTACTAGGCAGTCTAGGTTATATACACAAGCTGGCGTGGCACACAGGTCGTAGCAGGGTGGCCATTGTGCTATTCAAGGCCCTGTATTACATGTTTCAGAGTCGGAATGATGACTCATTCTCTAGTGATATACAAAGGTAAACTTATTCAATACATCAACTCATATAAACCTTCAGTAAACATGTATGATTTTTAGGCAACTTGAGAGCAATGTTATAGAGATATGCATGAATAGATTTTGACATCAAGATGGACCAGTGAGTGACAGTGTTTTTCTCAGATCTGATATGATATTGGTACTAATAGGTTTCTTTGCTAAGTTTGTTGGTACTGCATTATTTCCATCAATAGCCAAGGCCCTGTTTATTTGTAAGATTTATTCATTCAATTAAATCTTTAATCCCATGCTGCTGTCGACTTTTTTTGGCATCATTAACTAAGCGTTAAGTGCCATTGCTTGTGTGTTCAAAGGTAATTGATAAAAAATGCTTTTGAAAGACAATGATTATTTATTTTTGATGTATAGAATAGTCTTATATTTGACAGAAGTGTGTTTCTTTTCTGGATAAATACAAACAAAGGTGAGTTATTCTCTCATGAAATTGAGAATGCTGCACATGTTGAATTCATTACTTCAATTACTTCAATTCTTTTAACTCTTCTTTAATGATTCCACTTTTCAAAGATCCAAATGGTGATGTATAAATGAAATTTCTCACTGGTGGTTTTCCTTTCAATTATCTTTTTCTGGGTTTTTTTCTCCAGATTTCTCCGAGGTTTATGCACAGATCTTCCCCATTTTATTCCTCATACTACAGACTTCCTCGACAGTATTCAAGAGCTAAACCTAAACAGGTAATGGGAATGTTTATGGGCCGCGTCACGCGAAAAGGGGACATAAATAAAAACCGCTGACTCGGCTCTTTCTGAGCGCTATTATTCCAGCATCTAGTCATGACAGTTATCATTTGTATTTATTTAAAGGTAGAACTTGATGTCCTCTAAGATGGCAAACAGTGTAACCCCAGACCACTGATGTGGCGGCTGGTCTGGGGCTACACTGTTTGCTATGTCCGAGTGCCCCTTTTCCCGTGACGTGGCCCATATAGTTCATGCTTATTGCACTAGATCTGAAAGAGATAGAGCTTAACACCATCCAAAGACATAATATTCAGCCAGTTGTCTGGAAAGACTTTTGTACAATATATTTCAAATGTCGTCTGCTTTAACATTAATTTTGAGAATGTGTATTCTTAAGTGTCATGTTGACTGCATGATTCTTATGCATTCAAATAGAATACCAAAGAAAGAAGAACCCAGGAGCATCCCTGGCCTTATTTTGTTGTACACACAAAATAAATATTTAAATTCTTTATCCTGATGAAGGCGTAAGCCAAAACATTGAACTATAATGATTTGACAAAAACCCACAAAGAATCAGTTTTCTACAAACCCTATAATAGGGATATCCATGATTTGAGAGAGATTGTCTGATTAAAGTTAAGGGTTTAGTCTTAAACATTAGAACATAAGTTTATAAAGTGAAAAAGAATAAAACTTAGAAGTATAGCTTTGGTTAAGTAGTTGTCTCTTCTCTATTAATTTAAACCCTTGAATTTTAAATGATCAAATTCTTCTTTCTTTGCATTTGTTTGAAATACTGAATGCTCTTGATCACATTAAAAGTCATTTGAAATAAGATTTAAATTTTTTCATTAACTTATTTTATTATGTGACCTAATTTTATAACCTATTTTTAATTTGTGACCTAATTTTATTTCATGACCCAATTTTATATCACTGACCTAATTTTATTTCATGACCTAATGTTATTTCATGAACAAATACTATTTCATGAACAATCACTATGTCATGAATGAATACTATTTCATGATCTTATATTATTTCAGTACCATATATGTGGAGACTCTTGACCTCCTTCATAAACAAGTTGTCATGGCAACAGACGAGCAGATTGAGAGGAGTTACTATTTCTACCTCCAGATACTGAAGAAGGCTGCTTGTGAAAAGCAGATATCTCAAGCTGTAAGCACTTTAAAGTTTAAACTTATTTATTTTAAACTGGTTGTGATGGAAGCTTAAGATTTTCCTTGACTCTCATTGACTGCTTCCCGGATACTAAACCAGTAATCACACAAATTTGTGGGCTAGTTCTGTTAATTTTCACCTTGCCGCTTATGGGGATCCAACCTTAAACCGTCGATCTTAGTGTGCGCACCACCGTCACCCAATCAGTAAATAATTGATTGATGAGACTAATCGCATGAATGTATATCTTGTTTTTGTTCCTCATAAAAAAGCAGCTATGTCTGAGGCCTTTTTTGAAAGATTCTTGGTGGTGTTCAAGGTTTTCAGATGGTTTTGTGAATCAGATCCTTTTTTCTATGCGCTTATTCGAAGGCGAACCCAATAAATACCAAAGCCGAGCCCGAAAAACTTAACCCATTAACGTCACATACCTATTATTCTGTTTATCCCGTTATATACATTTAGAACACCTAATTTCAACGAAACAACACAGAAAACAGCTTTTATAAAACGCAAATGTGTATGCATGAACAAACATGAATAGTAGTCACGAGACAAATCGTGATGTCATCGTGTGACATCACACGATAAAAAATGACTTCACACGGTTTACTTTGTCTATGGTAGAGTGGATAAATCTTGATAAGGCATATAGATAGGGGTGATCGAAAAGGTATGGTGGTTTATTATATACTAACTGAGAGTGTTAATGGTGTAGGATATGGTATGTGTTTATTTTGTGTAAAAAAGTAATGAAACCGGAGATTTGTCTCTGTGACGTATATCTCCCTAACTAATCTAAATATAGAATTGAAAGAGGCAGCAAATAGTTCCGAGTAATACCTTCGATTTCTTCAAATTTAGTAATCATCGGATGATGATTTGTAACTTGAAACATTAGATGTACCAAACATTATCGTTTCACTTCATAGATTTTAACTCCGATGGGCCAGTTTTTGCGTCGCTTGACCATCTGCAAATGAAGGAGGTCATGTGTCAACTAACCGTGAATCACTTAGTTTTCACAGCACCCCTTTTCACGTCACCTTTTGCAGCTTGTAATGGGATAAAAAAGTTTACATTTATGACTACGTTTACATGCAAGATAATCATACAAACGTTTATGAGACAGGCCCTTGTATTTTATCATTCTATTTTCAGTCATCACTGCAGTTTCTGCAGAACTTGGCACATCGGGCCCAGTACATGTCAGAGCACTGTTGGAATTTGGGACACAGCATCCTGGAAATCTGTCGCAATTTTCTACTGTTTCAGGGAACAGATCAATACTACACCGGTGAGTTTATTACCCCACCCAACCTACCACTGATAGAAATCAATATTGAAAGTTCACTCCTACTCTCTGGTTAATGTCACACTTCACTACATTAAACCACTGCCACCATATATGTGATAGGGATTGTTTAACCCTTTCCCAAACAATTACGTCATTTGACCACTTTGTTGCAGACGACTTTAGAAAACATTGTGGGAAAAGGAGAAATTGCTTGTAACGAGCAATTTTTCCTTTTCCCACAATTTTTTCTGCCCTACCAGAAGATTATTTTACAATTTCATCACATTTTAAAATGTCGTCTGCAAAATCTTTCAATTTGGGACAGTCGAAAAATTGTTGTTTAGGAAAGGGTTAAAGTACTATGCCACATTGTCACATGGAATGCAAAAATAGCATGCAGATGAAAAACTAGTGCTGGAAACTTGTTTTTTTTGCAAGAAAATGTTTAAACATAGTAATTTTTATGTATGTGACTTATTTTTATTTGGTAAAAAGGCTAATGCTGTTTATGTTATAAAAATTCTACAAATTAATTCATTTAGAATAAAGATAAAAAGTTAATAAAAACAATGGGCATCCTTCAAATAATGAGCAATTCGAATAATCACAATGTAGTTTTTAAAATATGACAACGATAACAAAAAGCAACAATATACATGGTTGTTTCCCTAAACCATTGTTTTTGTGACAATCAAAGCAGAAAGCCCTTTATCCGGATGTGATTTTTCCACTGATTTGTATCAATAGTTTTGTCAAAACTCCCCTTCCAAAACACTTTGCAGAAATCTTTCTATCACTGCCTACCACTTTATTTACTTTGATTTGGCAAACATTCATCTCTATGGACAGTGTTTTTTTTTTGTTTTTTTTCTTTCATTACCAGCCAAAATTCTGCCTAGTAGATTTGTACCATACTTACATTCTATAGATAAGAGAGTGGTTCCCAGTCTATATAAAAAAAAGAGTTTCCTAAAGGTGAACTTGTTGGTAACACTTTTATTGGTTGGAAACTGTTACACAAGTACAAGTATCAGATTCTATATGGGTCATTCGTTAATATGAAACTATATGATATATGATCAATCCTTTTCCTCATGTTTACTTGTTTAAACACACCTTCAACATTTTTAGAAGAAGAGAAATTGTGACATGTTATTTCTCCTTTTGGCGCAAGACTCTCAACCCAATAAAACAACATTGTTTTTCTTTTTATACATGTATTTAGTAAAAGTTGCCGGCTGTTGCTTTGAATTTGGACTTATCACAACATTCATTTATATTGAGTGAGCAAACCTTTGCCCAATCAATACCAAGTTTAGGTTCTTTGAATATCAAAATATTGCTACAAAACTATAGGAATCTGTTCACAATTTTTTCAAAATTCATGAATTTATAATTGTGTTAAAAACTTTTTCCCTGAAACATTGATGATTTTTTTTTTTCAACAATAAAAGCCTTTGGAAATCAAGTTGACAAAAGTGCAAACTTCAATTTTCAGGAAATCAAAGGTCAAAAGGTCAACATTGTAAAGCGATATTATGTGAGAGGTATAATGACCTCATTGGTCAGATATCCTGGTAATTTGAAATATGAGACATTGAAAACATGAGGATTAGAGTTACTTTGAGAATATTTATACATTTGTATGAAGCTGTAGCTGAATTAAAAGGTGCTAAGAGAAAATTTGAAAGTCAAAATAAAATGTGGTTAAAACAATACAGTTTTTGTATTGACGTTTGATATACAATTAAAAGTAGCTTTTGAAAGCATAACTAATGAAGGTGATCAATTTCTCTATATGTATGTACAGCTTATAAGTGGCTTTTGGATTGAAATGCATGTTAATTCACTGAATACTCCTTCTCAAGAATTAAAAACGATTTAATTTTGCCTCCAATGACTATTCTGCAGTGCATTTGATATAGCAGTACATTCTGTTACACAGTTTTCAGAAAGAATGAAAATTAACTTCCATATTTCCACACATTCTGTGAACAAGGAAAATTTGATTGGTTTTTAATTCTTTTAAGTGTGATTACATGTACATGGATTTTAATCCAAAATAATCATTGTGACTAATGAAGAAATTGCTTATATCAAGCAACTTATCCACTTGGTATGCAGGATTCTACCAGATTCCACTGTTAAAGTCTTATCTTCATGCTTTTTGATTGTCATTAAAAAGTCTCTTTCATAACATCCGATGAGTCATGAATCAGTTAAATTATCTTAACCCATTACCAAACATTAACAACAATTGACCAGTTCATTGCAGACTACTTTAGAAAACATCGTGGGAAAAAGAAGAAATTGCTCTTAATGATCAATTTCTACTTTTCCTACAATGTGTTCTGCCTAAACATCAGATTGTTTTTCAATTTTATCATTTTTTGAAATAGCGCCTGCAAAGTCTTTCAATTTGGGACAATCGAATGACGTTTGGGAATGGGGTTAAACATCAAAAGGAATTGTTATCAAGAATAAAACAAAAATCCTATTACACAAATTCTGCATTTATAACTTTTACTCCAGAAATTATCAGAAGCTCATAAATTTGTTGTCGAATATTCAGAGGAATTGTTGTTTGTGGATAAGAATCCTTCTAACCAAGTCTACTCTAGTTACATTTACTCCTGATTTCATCAGCCATGAGGGCTTCAAATTCCAGTCACGTCACAATAGCTGTATACGTAAACGGATGCCAAATTTCGCAGGTTCTCACATTTCAAGGGTTCAATGCAAGACTATAGTAAGTGCTTCATAAATATGAAGCACTTACTATTGTATTGCATTGAACCCTCGATATATTATGGCCATAGCAGACACTGATTACAGAATACCATTGGGTTAGATTAGTACCGGTATTCATTTTATGAAAAATTGAAATCTCGAACACACATGTTCATGCAAGATGGAGGGGAATTGGTCCAGAAATGCCTTTGATCAGAACGCCCGTATTTTCTTCGATCCTGGCGAAGAAGGGGCTGACTGGGATAGCAAACAAAATGACTGGGAAAAAGGAGATTATTTCGGTAAGATTTTTGTCTTAGTTTATTTACACAAGAAATGAAGATACGGTAGAATATAGTTTACTTCCACAAGAAATTAAGATATGGTAGAATATCCAATCATTTTGTAAGTCAATAATCATTTGTTTTAGTAAGTATAGATTTTTAAAAAATGTGCTTAGGAAGTTCTATGTTTTGGGTACTTATAACATTAGAACACATATCAGCATGATTTGTACAAAGTTTAATAAAAATAAAAAGTCATTTTTCATTGTTACTTACCATATGACAAAATGTGCCTTTATCAGAATGTTTTGAGTTTTAAGTAAGTACTATTTATAGATGCTTACATCGTAAGGGGCAAAATTAGAATGTTCTGTTTACAGATTTCAAAAGTATTTTTAAAAAGATCCTATTTTGCTGGTATTTATTACATAAGGGGCCTTTATCAGATTTTTTTTTTCGCAGTTTGTTAAAATCTTTTAGGTAAGACCATTATATAGGTCCTTACTTCATAAAAGGGAAAATCAGATTGTTTTCTAAATAGATTTTAAAGATCTTTAAATTCTTATAGCAAATTCTGTTTTATGGAAAATCATAAGAAATATCTCTACAAGACTATTATCATGGACACCACCTGGAATGTAGGAATTAACATTTTGTTAGGGGAATGCTCATCTGCCTTTCTCGGATATTTTGAAGAGTTTTTAATGTAAGAGTCTTTGATTCACAAGTTTTTAATGTAAGAGTCTTTGATTCACAAATGAAAGGCTTCTCACCACAGGGTTTAAACATGAGCATGTTTTCCTTTTGTTTCAATGTTTTACAATTGTTTTCACCTGCTGATTGTAAGCTAATTTCCAAGGAATGGCAAGACGATATATCCAATTATGTTTTATGACATATGTACTTCATAAAGTGGAAGGTATACACACCAAATAACATGCCATTACAAAACTGACACATTGTTGGTATGGTACTGGCAAAACTGGAAACTGTGGGACCTGTGTCAGAAATAACCTTAACTTATTCTATAAATTTTTTTTCTTCAGAAACTCCTGGGAAAGATGATGACGTAAAGCAGTTTGCGAATCCAAAATTGAATGTGTCTTTCTGGGAGCTGGTTACATTAATAACCACTCTACTCGGCCTGTGCTTTCTGATCTACGTCATGCTGAAGGTCTACCAGAAAGGGCTTGTATTGACCAATCACAGAGCTGTGTATCTTATCAGTACCCTGATTGGATGCTTTGTGTCAGGTGTCACGCTTATCGCAGAAGTCGTCTGGAGCGTCTTTAGGGAGTATGATATGTTCAAATCCTGGCAAGCCTGTTTCTACATAGAAGTGGTGAAGATGACGGCATCAGACTGGATCGGTATTTGTCTGGCCTTGACATTCATTAACACGGTCTACTGTCTCCATGGTAACGAAGAGGGTGCCGAAACGGACGATGCATCGCTGAGGATTTTTGTGCACGTTTCCAATGTCCTGGCTCTTGTCATGTTGTGCGTCATCAATTCTGCTCCAGAACATTTCTACAATGACTTTCCTTCGACACTGAGCATCTGTTCAAGGCGGGAGGTATTCGCTGGACACATCGACCTGGTTGCAAAGTTGGACTTGATCGTAAAATCAGTTATTATCTTCGTTCTGATAGCTGCGATGGTATCCGCCATCATTGTCATAAAGTACAAGCTGGTATCTACAATTGTGGATGAATACTCCAATGGTCAGACGGAGATGGCTGTGAAATGCCTGGATGTACTTTCAAACAGAGTCCCCGTAGCAGATACAGGATTTGAGTGCCAGTCTATTAGCTCTGAATCCTCCCTGTGCGATAAAGGACAGTCTAACAAACCAAACCTACAGTTCGTGTCAGAACAACGGAACATGCGGCCCAACACAAAGTTGTCTTTGTTTGGATGTAAGAGATTTAGGAACAAAAAGCGGTCAGAGTATGATGAAGAGATGGAGTCGGACAAGGCAGAGGGAAACCATGTTTCAAAGGGTGCAAAGAAACTTGCAAGGAGAAGTTTGAGCCTAAGTGCCACACAAGAAACCCTGGTGACAGATGGATGTATGTATACTCAATTTCGAACTGTAGGGTAGCATTTAACTACAATCGTCATGTACTCAATATCATATGCTAAGAATGCATTCCTTTCACATTTGAAATATTCATATATCAGTATCATTAACTCATTTCAAATTATTTATTTAATATCATACAATCATAACAAATTATTTATTTACTATCATTTACTCATTACAAACTATCTTTTAGTATCATTCTTTCAATACAAATTCTTATCTATTTTTCATAAATTATATACATTTTAGCCAGTAAATAATTCAATATACATTTATCCACAAAAAACAACATCCCCTCTTATTTCAAAATCGAGATGAACAATGTTTAAAAGTAACACATCATTGGTATTGTCTCTCCAAGACGCCTCCAATGATGTGTCACATTACAATATTAAATGTTTGCTAAGAATAATACCCATGTGAATTGGTTTTTTCCTAAAGTGTATTTCTGTAAAATGCTACCCAGGTGCTTGACCCAATCTACTCTAATGATCCAAATATATAAATGTTATATAAGTCTTATATAGTACATGTATATATATTGGGAACCCATGACACTTGGTATATGTTGTTCTCTTTGGCACCATTTTATTTGGACACGACCATCGCCCTTTTTATACCCATCAAAGATTTTCAGGAAGAATAGTTGCCATTTGCTGTCTGTTTCATCTTATAAATGGTTGATTTCAATCCTTCACCAAACACATTTAACGGGCATTCTGCTGACAACTTATGAAATCATTGTTGGAAAATGAAAAATGGCCCATTCTCTCAAAATGGACAGCAACTTTTTCTTTTCTTGAATGTTTAATAAGGGGTTTTTCTACATTCATGCAGAGCAAGGTATCACAATATAGCCAAAAAAATTGTCTACATCATGTATAAACCAAATGAAATGACTTTTCTTACAATGATGTCTCTTACCCTATTTCATTTAAATTTTCCATACATTCAATTGCTGTTGCATGGTGTAACACTAAATTTGGACTAGCCATAAAATTCAATGTGGGGAATAAGTTAATGAATGCATAATGAGTTGATGAAATGTTTTCTTACTTTTATCTTTTTAAGCCCCTCCCATGAGAAGAAAGTCACTAAATGTTCAATACCTTGAAAACGAGCATGTCCTACATGCCTTGGACAACTTCTTCATCTCTGACCCAGCCTCACTACAAGTGGACATCAAAACCAAGAGAAAGAACAAGGAGCAGGCAGAAACCCTGATTGAACAGGAGACTGGGTTTAGCACAATTCTAAAGAACCCTTTATCATCTAAACAAAGCACTGAGGAGAAAAGGGGAAAGAGAAGAGTCAGCTGGAAGGATAAAAGTTTCGATGAAGCTGATTCGCCGGCTTCCCTGACAAAAGTGGAAGTTGCTGATGCTCATGTAGAAATGGACTTGACTTGTGCCAGCAACATGGACAAGTTGGCACTGGTCAAACATCAATTTACCAATCAGGATTGTTTTAAAAGGACCGGTGTGGATATGACAGGCACGGCAAATGAATTAATCAGACATGATGTTGCTGAATCTGATCTTAGTAATTCAAGATCCCAAGAACCTACTGATCAAAAAGGCAAGGAGGGATCTGTCATTGCAGTTGATGTACAAGTTCATCAAGAGATTTATGCCAAAGCTGATGAACTTGAACTTGAGGAAAATGCTGATGGTCTGAATGATGTCTTTGATGATCAAGAAATGAGTTATCCAAACACTAACGGCAGCGTGTCAGTTAATATACAGAAGATGAACGTTGACTTGTCAGATGCCAGATGTGGAATGAAGACTGGAGACTTTGATGAAGATGTCAAAGACAAAGAAAACAGTTTTCAAAATGACAACCAATCAGCATCTAGATCAATTTCGGGCATTGGCCAATCAGAATTGGTCTGTACCAGCCACAACCAAATAGCACCCATACCTGGTCAAATCAACCAATCAGAATGCGCAAAAGCTAGTATGAACCAATCAAATCCCCCAAAAGGAGAATCCCATGCTAGATCTGTGGGAATTGAAGCTGAAATGGAGATAAAAATGGAAGACACAGAGGCTGACTGCGAACAAGTGTCTGTGGATGATAGCCAGCTAAGTGAAGTTTTAACGTTCAAGGAGAACTTAAAGTTGATTGGGAAGATGTCTCATACCATTATGTGGTTGTCCTTGATATACACAGTATCTGTAATACTTTCAGTGTGTTATGCACTGCTTGTGATCTCTGAAGGAATTCAGTCTGCATCCACAAACACATTCAGTCTCTTGGTAGTCCTCGGTAAAGGGGGACAACTCACTTTTATACTTGTCTACACTGCCGTGTTTGCTTGGAGATTCGGGTTGTTTCGTAAAGATGTTAGGAAATAGCTCTGGTAGGATACATAGGAGAAGGTTTTAAACCAATTTTGTTTTTTAAACAACTTTCTTTTGTTTGTAAAAGTTTTATGAAATGATAATGTCTTATATTTAGAAGCTTGTGATTTAAAAAGATGTAAAGGATTATTAAACATTTACTTATGTGTGAGTTTGTGAATACCGGTAGTTAAAATCTGCATCTAAAAGCATCAGAAAAAAAAAGATTTTCATTTGCGTTTCTGGCAGAAATCATTTAATTAAGCTTAAACTTATTCATTTTGAATCAATTGTGAAGTAAGTTTTAAACCACTTAGATCAATTATACTCGAACATGCTTCGTAGATTCATAACTTGCGTCGACTGTGGATAAATGAAAGCTCGCAAAGTGGATCTTACTACTCACAGACTTAGAATCCATGACCTTCTTATCCAGACACTCTACCCTTGGACTACTGTACTCCAGAAGGAAATCATTGTAACATTTTGTTTAATTGCCCTAATGAAGAGCACTTCTCATGACACTTTCATTTATTAACATATGCTAGTATATCATTTTTTATTGAAGGTGACAGTAAATGTCCTCAGAATTTCAAAGATTCAGTGCAATCATTTATTTGAAAGACTTTCTATAGTATTGCACTGAACCCTTGATTTGTTCTTAACTTACAAATAAACTTTTACACTATTCAAGGTAATTTGCAGTGGCAATTTCTCAAAGTATTGGTGTAAAATTGAAATATCAATGTCAACTCTAAATGATCAGCAATTTAGTTGCGAAAAAAATCAGTACATTTTTAAAGAAATAGAATTGTAAAGTCCACGTTTTGTCACAACTGTGATTGAGCATCTTTACTTATGTATGTATCGATATTGGTGTAAATATTTTTGTTGTAGTAAACTGTATTACTGACCAATGTTATGTATTCATTTTCGGTTTGGCAAACGCCTGTCTGTCCTTTTTCCACAACCCTTGCTATGTAAGGCCTATATCTATCAAATAACCATATCTTTAATTCAAATTGTTCATCAGTCTGTCTGCCCATTAACAATATCCATGATATACAGAGAACATAACTTGTCAAGTTCTATGAGTTCTAACTCATAACCATAAAAAAGATGTTTATTTAGCACCCATATTAATACAAGTTTGCAGATGACAGTTGAAGTAATATTGGAAGACTTTGTTCTGGCAGGCTAGTTACTACTGCTCGTAGCAAGCAATTTCTCCTTCTTCCACAACGTTTTTTAGAGTCGTCTGCAACAAAGTGGTTAAATGTCATAATTGTTTGGTAATGTGTTAAACAAATTGATTTTTAACTCACAGATATTCTCACAACGGGCACCTTTAATTTTTTGTTGCAGAGATGGGGGAGTTACTATACTATATGATGGTTCACTATGCAGATGCCGACGTACAAGACCAGGCTCGATTTTATTATTCTCTACTAACGGGAGCTTCTGATACCAAGGTTTGTAAAGCCCATTTATTAACAACCTGGTTAACCCCTTACTCCTTTATATCACTATTTACAATTATGCAGCTGACAACTTAAAGGGACTAGCTCAGATATGTGCTCTGAGAGTAATATTTAACAGCTGTTGTATAGCTCTATGATATTAAATTATAACTAAAATTTTATCACATCTGTGAACTAACCACTTTTATGACAAGGAGTAAGTAAAGGAATCGGGGGAGGTTAATTTGTGAGATTACCAAAATCATGTTTAGGTCATTGTGCTTCAGATCCAGTCTGTGTTAAAGACAATGGTGTATGATGCAAGTTCTGTTAACCAGGCAATCTCAGCTTTACTTCCAGGTATTTGATACATTACTTCATTATGATTCACATTGACAAACAGGGGGTGGCAAAATAATCTGTACATACTGCCCAGCTTGTCCAAAAGGATAAACAGACATTCAAATTTTCTACTGAAATTTACTTTATAACTGTTATACAGTGTAGACCAAGATTTGGCATTTACAAAAAAAGTAAATCAAAATAAGATTTCCCCACCTCTGCACACTTGAAGATATTAGAAAGCAGTTTGACTTAAAGGAGATATATGTAACAAGCAATTTCTTTCTTTTGTCACTATTGGGTTTGTTGGTTTTTTTTGGCACAATATCAGTCCCAAGATTTCATAAGGGGGATTTGTTTTCCATGGTCTGCTTTTTATGACTTTAAAAACATTATGTAACTTATCAGAGTGTAGAATATATCTGTAGGGTATTAGATTTTAAGTATATTTAAAAAATCACTTTTTTCAGAACTTTGTATTGTCACTTGCAGCATGTTATTTTAAAACACTATTACAAGCAAAAGTAAATAAATTATGACCAATCCATTCTTTCTAAATTGTTTGTTTCCAATAACTTGGAAAGATGTCAATATTCATACTTTATTATTATCATTTGATGTTGTTTTCAATTTTGACAAGTCACATAGTCCCATATGGTGGAGTGTTGATAGAGAACAGATGGTAGAAGTCTTGAAATCAAAAAATGTATTGGACAAGGCATACCAATATTATCAGGCATATCAGATAATTATCCAAAGCCGTGTATGATGACTCTTTCCAATTCAAGACATCAACCATCTATTTTATTTATCCTGTTATATAATATATAGCTTCAAATGAAAAAGAGGAAACATAATGGAAAATGAATAATATGACAGGTATGCATGATGATCCTGCATGGTTATCACATGACCTAATGGTGGATAACAAAATTGTTATACAGCACCCTGTTATCGGTCTAAAAATTGCACCAGTTACAAGATAAAATTGTTTATTATCAATTCAGGAAGCATACAGGGCAAGAGACTCTCCAAGATAACACATCTGGACGACAGCATATTCACCTGGGAAAGGTAATAGGTTTAAACATATTCTTATTACAATAAACTTAACTGAAGCTTAAAGCTTATAAAATTAACTCTTGGTTACTTTTTCTGCGATACATCATCTATTAAATGATTTATTAATTTGTTTTATTGTAAGCCAACTGTAGCATACCGTACAAACTCGACTTTAAGTCGCAATTTGTTTAAGATATGAGCAAAACAAGTTGTCCACAAACAACTGTGGAAAATATATAGTTTTTCGGGATTTTGCTATCTAAACAATATTCCAATGATATCGCAATGACAAGATCATAAACACTGGAGGAAGACCTAACACTTGATTGTCTATTTAGGCTAATTAAGATAGGTGAAACCCTCAGCATTCTATTAGTCAGCCAGGGGATTAATTAAACTTTCATTATATAATTAAGAAATCGCAACTAACTAGGTTGATTTGATACCATACAGATGCGATTTCAAATTATGTACTATAACCACTAGGCCACAGAGGCCCCTGGACAACATTGATACAAATAATCAAAAAGAAGCCATGCTATATTTGATTTTTTTGTTTTGTTATCTATGATGCATTTCTTTGTAAACTTTCTTTTAGAATTTCAGTGGCTATGCAAACTGTGGGAAAGGATAGCAAACTGGAGACATCTTTAGATAAAGGTTAAGTATATCTTTGAAATTAACCCTTTACCAAACACCACATTTTTTTACTTCAGATATAAAGAGTTTGCAGACGCCATTTCAAAATGTGATGAAATTGGAAAAATAATGTTCTGATAGGGCAGAAACATTGTGGGAAAAGGAGAAATTGCTCTTAATGAGCAATTTCTCCTTTTTCCACAGTGTTTGTAGAGGCATCTGCAACAAACTGGTCAAGTGTCGTTATTGTTTGGTAATTGGTTAAACAACCACCTTGATTCAGTTTTTTTTCTTACTGAGAAAAAAGGGTCATGCATGGCCCAGTGGTAAAGGTTTGAACTCCACTTGTACCTCTCGTTTTGTGGGAGTGTTCTTTGTGAAAACACTTCAAAGCCTTGTATTGGTGAATCCCAGGAAATATTGTTGACAAGGCATTAAACAGCGTATAAACAAGTTACTTAGAAACAGACACATATAGTCTGTGTCTTCTCACAAAAAAGGATTTAGTTCTAGAACCCATTGTGACAAAAGGATAAATTGCCTTTAAGGAGTAATAAATCTTTCTGACACAGCGGTTTCATTTTTGTTAAAAGGACAATTATGTCAAGAAAGTAACATAGTTACTGGTTCATAAAAGTGAAAGAGAATACATCGTACCTAGAATCACACAATTCAATAATCTAACACTAGATAGAGATTCTGATTGAAATACAATATGAGACATGTCATTGATCTTGTGATAGAATCATTACAATTCACCCTTATAGTGCTGGAAACGACTTCATGCTTATGCAAACTGCTTAGATCACAGTCCAGCCGCAAGAAAATTGGCGGCTGGCTTGTGATCTAACCTGTTTGCTACTCTAAGTATCTTATCACATCAAAATTAAGAAGATACTTAAGGTTTTGGAAAGCAGACGACACAAAAATCTATTGTTAGAAATTTACCAAGCTTTCTAAGGGTAAAATAGCACTTTCCATAGTATATAGGCAACATTTGACATTCTGATAAAATAAGCTATATGATACACTTCTATGCAGTAAGTGTGAAACTGTCTTTCCACTCTGACGCCTCCAGACGACTCTTGTTGTTGTGTAACGCTTTCTGCAACAACAAATTTTCGACTGTTCCAAATTGAAAGAGTTTGCAGACAACATTTCAAAATATGATGAAATTGGAAAATAATCTTATGATAGGGCAGAAAACATTGTGGGAAAAGGAAAAATTGCTCATTACGAGCAATTTCTCGTTTTCCAACAATGTTTTATAAAGTCTTCTGCAACAAAGTCGTCAAATGTCGTTTTTTTTGGGGAAAGGGTTAACAGCAGGCAAGATAAAATCAGATATGATGAGACAAAGTTTGTCTACCCAGTTTTCCCATTTTTTTAACCCTCCAAAAAATATCAATAATACCTTAAAGGTGCCTGTTCACAGATTTGAGGAAGTTTGGGAGTTGAAATTGATTTCTTCACTGAAAAATAGCTTCACGATACCCACTGAAGAACAGTCATTAAAAAAACTAGATTGTTGTTTATTCTTAGAAGTGAGCATACAGTGAATTAACATGTATTTTAGTCCAAAAGTGTGGCCTTGCTTTTTATAAACGATGTGACTTTATGAATTAAATATGCTTTCAATAGATTCTTTTAATTATTAATCAAACAGCAATACAAAAGTTGTTTCGTACATTTTATTTTGACTTTCAAATTATTTCTTCTCTGAACAGGGACCTTTATATATGATTCTGAGAGAATGATAACAAGTTCTATCTCAGTTTCAGTTCCTCTGTGGCAGTTGTTTAGTGAAGTCAGTGAGTAAACCAATGATTTTATATTACAGACGCTGGTACATTCCAAGACTATCTGACGTTTTTAAATTGTATCGATGTCGTGGTAAACTTGACATGCAGATTAAAAATGGTAATATCTTACTGTTAATTATATATATCTTTACGTGATTCATCTTAAAAATTATAACGAAGCTTGATGCTAGGTCTTTTTAGAAAGAAAACAAATTTTCAAACAATCAATTTTTCCTTAGTTCCAGTGGTAAATATAAACTCCGTTTCTAGCATTAATCTAACTTTAAGGTTTATTTATCTATGCATTAATTAATAAAAATCAAGGGATTGTTGAAAAAGTTATTAAGAATGTAGACTTAAAATTTTAGGAAGCTATTTGCAACTTAGAAAGAAAATGTTTTGGTTATGATCTTCTTCTCTTTACTTGTATTTGAAAATGCTTTTCACTGTTTCTTTTATAAATGTAATCAACCTGTTTCTTGTATACATGTGATCTAAAGAAATATTTTTCTCAGTTACTGGTATAAATACAACTTTAGAGCTTTATATTTCACCATTTCTGGTATAATCAATATTATATCATTATACACTGGTATTTATTTTCAGACGGAACAGTCACAATGGTCTGAGGTCCATGCCCTGTGTATTAAAGTTCATCATACACAAAACTACGGTTCAATTCCAGGTATTCCCTCTTCAGCCTATACTGTCTTAACCCTTTACCAAACGCCAAAATGTTCGACCATCCCAAATTGAAAGATTTTGCAGACAACATTTCAAAATGTGATGAAATTGAAAAGATCTTCTGATAGGGCAGAAAACATTGTTGGAAAAAGGAGAAATTGCGCGTTAAGAGCCATTTCTCCACAAAAAGAGAAATTGCGCATTAAGAGCAATTTCTCCTATTCCCAACAATGTTTTCCAGAGTTGTCTGCAAAAACTGGTCAAATGTCGTTATTGTTTGGTAATGGGTTAATTAATTTGTAGAGGGTTTATTGCACAATTAACAGAACTTTAGTTATTTCACCAGGACTAGGCAGGGCTCTGAAGTGCTTTACCCAAGGACACTCTTACGAAATAGTTTTAATCCAGTGACTTCTTTCCTTATATGTTTGGTACCATAAAACAGACCCATCCCCAATCAAATTAACTGGCTATTTTCCCCAATTTCCCAATAAAACTTAAGTTTGAACTTAGTTATTCCTGAAAAATTCCCAATTATAGAGAAAAATGCCTTGATTTTTCCCAATTTGTCCTCTGCCAGACCCATTCCCAAACCTAGAAAAAAATAATTGCTACAATCAATAAGTCGTCACAGTTATACATTGCATTGAGCTTAATATAGGACTCTAATAAAGAACCATGAGCATAGATAGATAAATAAGCTGACTGCTGCAATAACAATGAAAATGACTTAACACTCTTATCCAACCAAGATTTTAACTCCTAATGATAAAACTGATGTTATTTGAAAGGTGTTGCTTGACTTAACTACATTTCTCTTTTCAGATAACCATGTTACAGTCCTAAAATCAACAGGTATAAGATAAGTCCTTATTCCAACAGAAATATTCATTCTAATACTTATTCATTTATATATGGGTTTTACATCATGTCAACATTTTTCATTTGTGTTGTGATAACTGTCTCTTACTGATAAAGAATACCACTATAATCAAGTGCCATTTCGTAAGTCGATTGGAAAACTACCTCATTTTTAGATTCAGTTCACTGCAATTTTTTGCATGGTTAAATCTCCAAAAGACTGCCCTAATGCAACCAATTATGTTTTGAAAAGACTTTGACAAAGAGACAATTTGCTCAAAATTCAACCATTAGAATTTAGCTGTAATCTTTTGATTTTTATATTTAGACTTTATGACTGAAATAAATTAAAAAGAAAGAGATCATGCTCTTTGAACATTGGGGTTCCTGGTTGTTTTAATTCATATTTTTTTCCATAATATTTGTCAAAATTTAATGACTGGATGACTGTTTAAGTATTAAAACTTCATTTTAACCCATCATTTTTCAATCTGTTCATCTTTTAGATCATGCGGATGTGGTATTGAAGATCAGACCCTACCTACCCGTTCCACAAACATTTCATGCAAGGTATGCCAATTGACATAGTCTTTAGACTTGCATAGTCTTTGATACATTTTTTATGGTATTGGGTAGAAACCATCATGAGTTACAGAGAGATTGCTCATGGCGAGCAGTTTCTCACACTGGTTTCTTAAACCTTCTTCTGCAGTTGTGACAAAGACTTAATATAAAGGAATTGTTTGTAATTCATAGAGCTTTACCATATATATTATAAGCATTTTACAGATCTTGAGGCTATGAAAAGTTGTTTATTGTCAACTCAGAATTGCCCTTTTCCTGTTAGTTTAAATCAGGGCCTCGATAAACTTCAATCTTACTTAATGACATATACGTCTCTAGTGCATTGATTTAAAGGCCTGTAAAAATTGCTTAATGATTTCTTAAAAGATAATAAACACTATTGATTAACTTAAGACAAGCATTAATGTGAAACCTTACAAATGTATCCATTTGTCTTTAATTTCTTTTTTTGTTTAATGTTTAATTTTCAACCTAACTCAATTTCTTTGTCATTCAATTTATATGTTATTTCTTCCTTTTCCTCTTTCTTTGAATTATGGAATGTCAATGATTCTACTCCAGTTGAGCAGCCGTTAAAGGTATATATAGGTAAGTTTGATATCTTCCTCCATCAATGTGAGTTTGACATAGCAACATAACTGAAATAATGTTAACACAATGTAAAACCAATATAAATAATAAACAACAAATCCCTTTTTCAGTGTAAGCTTCACATGTAGTTCAAAAGAAACATTTGACGTCAACTTGCCAACGTTCAGTCTAGACTTTTCTCATCTGATGATGCCATTACCATGGAAACCAGAAACATCAAACAGGAAAGAATTTTTTGATGAACTTCGACAATGGTTAATCAAAGGAGTTAATAGTGAAAGGTAAGAAATGAAATAAATGAAGGCGACAGTGGTGCAGTTTTAGTGTAGGTACCGAGGGTCCAGGTTTTGATCCCAATCAGTGGCGAGCTGAAAATGTCAGAACTAACCCTCAAATCAGTGCAAGTACTAGTGATATATTCCAAAAGCAGTCATTGATAGTGAATTTAAAATGCTTTAAGATTCTGTCAAAACAAATGTAAAATGAATAAGTTTGAACAAAATAAAGTTGGTTGTTAAGGACGATTGATGAGTATTGTTTCAATACAACAAAATTGTCTATTCTATAGTAGAGTTAACATTTTATTCATACTTTCAATTCCCTTATGATGGTTAGGAGGGGTCAACGCGCATGCTAGCAATTTCCATCCGCCTTCTTGTTTCAGACAAAAAACCTTAGGCAAGATTGTCTGCAACAGAAACTTCATTGTCAAAGGGTTTGATTGTTGATGTTTTTTATCTCCAAATACAATATAACAATACAATGTATCTATCAGTTTAATTCAATTGAAACTTTGCCAGCTTAAGTTGGAAGGCAAGGCACATATTGCTTGCCTATACTGATGAAATTACACGATTCAAAAGTTGTTTTTGGTTGAATAAAAAGATAAGCCATAGGGATTGTAAACAAAAACATGAAAGACAATTATCAAGGGATTTTGCATATCAGTAAGTTCAAGGCATTTTATCATAACAAATAAAAGGCACTTGATCTTGAAACTGACAATCTTTTTCTTTGCACTGGGGTCTTTGCTAAGGTAAGGTGCATAATCCACAAAACACTCAATACACAATATGGGAACTTCTGATTGGTCCAAATTGAAAGGGAAAGCAGACAAAAATAATAAAGTTTCAAAAATTGGATTTTCTCTATGAGCAGTTTCTTCTTTTGTCACAATTGTTCTATAAGTTTTTTTGCAGCAGATGTGGACATAAGAGGTAATATGGAGTAAGGACTAAATCAAGTATATTTTTCTTTCCAGTTTTGGCATTGAGTCTCTAAAACTGTTTGATTGTTCACTGGACGAATTTAAAGCTAAATACTCTCACAAGTTGGGGAAGTTTGAAGTTAAAGAAGATAAAATAGGTATGTACTTATTGTGAATTAAGACCAATAAATTCAGTGGTTAAAAAGATTTAGATATCTTTTATATTATATCTGATCCATTATCTAGCAATTCCATGGCAGTTTTTTTATCATTGGACATTGCCAAATACCACATTTAAAACTTTTCAAACCTAATAATTGCTTTTGCTCTTTTAAACCCAGGATATTATGTAATTGAAAGGTACAAATGATTTAAGCTCATAATTGCAAACAGGAAATGTTTAAATCTACCATTCATCTTGCCAAAAACCAAGCAAATTCCATATCTACCATTTTACTGGCTCATAGTTTTTAAGAAAGCAACATTCAAATATACTACATTCAAATCTACTGCTATATTTACTTATAATTTTCAAGCAGGCAATGTTCAAATCCACCATTAAACTTGCTAATAATTTTCAAGCAATGTTCAATGCAGACAGTTCTTAACTATTCCAATATTGGTGAATCCAAACAAGTCTCTATGAAGTAAGAAGCCTAAAAAAGAATTCTTCATTTCTCAGATTCCTCCGAGAGCAGTTATGTGATGTTCATGCCGCCCAAACACCACATATTACTACATTGCAAGGACCAGAAGGGCAAAGTGGTGGTTTCCATGGCAATGGACGACTGGTCGCTTCTACCTCATGTGGACAAGTTTCTAATAGAGAATTGACTGTATTAACTCTTGAACAATACAACACTGGTGTAATCTACAGAAGTCTAGATAAGAGGCTAAACTGGTTCCCCGCTGTCTACTGGCTCCACTGGTTAAACTGGTTCCCCGCTGTCTACTGGCTCCACTGGTTAAACTGGTTCCCCGCTGTCTACTGGCTCCACTGGTTAAACTGGTTCCCCGCTGTCTACTGGCTCCACTGGTTAAACTGGTTCCCCGCTGTCTACTGGCTCCACTGGTTAAACTGGTTCCCCACTGTCTACTGGCTTCACTATGATCCATGAGATAGACAACAGGCAGCCTATAAATTCTGAGTGATTGAATTTTTTGGGAAAAGTTTTATGGCTGAAACTGAAATTTTTTTTAACCAAAAAGCTGGTATGACTTTGAATCTTTTGGAAGACTGCATGGTTTTAAAAAAAAAGATTTAAATGGTGAAGGTGCCTTTAAACAATTAAAGGCCTCTGTGATATAATGTGAAAAAGCCCTAGTGGGTACTCGTTAGAATTTTCTGATAATGACAAATGATTCTTACGGGTACCAACAAAATTAGATAGGTACCACCTGAGAGTAAATACAAAGCTACAGAAGTCCTGATAAGAGTTTTCTTTCAATGGAAGAAAAAATGGAATGATTGCTTTTGAGAAGCAATAGTTTGTCATACAATAGTATATCAAACTTTCTAAATAAGAAATACACCATGGGCATTGTAATTTTGTAAAAAGTAATTGCTACTTTAATTACAAAAATATTAGATAATGAAAATGATTATCCTGAAGATTTGATTTTTTTCATTGCATGAATTGTTATTTGTAATTCAGCATTTGTTATGTTTTTTATTTATATATTTACAAATAAAAATGATATCTAAACAAATGTTTTGACTTCTTTTTGGTTCTGGTACATAAATTATACTAGTCATTTGACACTTTACACCAATATTTAAGAATTGTCTACTGATTCAGACAAATTCCCTGTATTGATTTTGAAATTATCTTTTTTATTGAGGGGGATGTTAAGCGGTGTCAACAATCTTTCAATTTAATTACCACTTTACATGGATTTTCAAGTACTCGACATGGGCTTTGAAGTGTCTTTGCAAATAACTTAGCAAACGGTATTAAACACACAAAAAAACAGCCACAGATTTTCTTTTTATGCTTTATTTCTCTCAATAAACATGGACGGAATCCCTCACAACAAGAAAAGTGCGAGCAAAAAATGTATGACTATAAAGTTACAAAATATTTTTTATTGGAGCTCTAACCCTTGTATAAAAGGCTGGCCCCTTGTATAAAAGGCTGGCCCCTTGTATAAAAGGCTGGCCACGCTACGGAGCTTAAACAAGTGACTAAAGGGTATGTCCACAGCTTTCATATCTACTGTTTCTTAACAACAGTTATATATTGTGAACCACCAGAGTTTATGGATATGTACTTAAAGAAAATCTTACAATTTTAGTCTTTTAGGGGTATCCAAAGTATTTTAGGCTTATTATAGGAAAGGATATAAGCAATACTCCCTTTTTCCCCGCAAGTATTTATTTCTTTCCAAAGAAATTATCTGGTTTTAATTTGATTTCAAATATTATCTGCTGATTCTTTAAATGTTGAAAAACATAACTAGTTGTTTGCTATAATAAGTGCACTTCATTAATGAAAATGTGATAAAAGTGATGGAAAAAGGGTATCAAATAAATATAAAAAATATCACAGCTATGCTTACAATAAAAAAGAAATTGCTGCTCATTGAGCATAGTGATATCACAATATGTAAACATTTATCACACTATAGCACAATATTTTTACAATCTCGTCATAACAACACATCCTATTTCCTCTTCCCATTTGTATCTCAATTTTTCGACAATCGCATCAATCACATCATAACAACACATCCGAAATCTGTTCCCATTTGTATCTCAATTTTTTGACAATCTCATCATGACAACACAACCTTTTAACAGTTTCTGTTTTTATCTCATCCACAACACAATGGACCCTATTTCCTTTTCCCATTTATATCTCATCATGCCAACACAACATATTTCCTTTTCCCATTTATATCCAATTATTACAACAAAAACATATTTCCTCTTCCTGTTCTTATACCCTTTCATGACAACACAACCTTTTTCCTTTTCCCATTTATATCTCACAATACAACAACTTATTTCCTCTTTCCATTTATATTCAAACATTAAAAATTAACATGTTTCCTTCTCCCATTCCTATCTCATCATGACAACACAACCTATTTCCTCTTCCCATTTATATGCCATAATTACAACATATCCTATTTCCTCTTCCCATTTATATGCCATAATTACAACACAACTTATTTCTTCTTCCTATTTCTGCAATTTTGAGACTGGTGCAAAGTGGAAGCAACAGCCAGTGACAATTACAAATATCATAGCAATTGGTACAAACAACTATGACCCAGGAGAAATTGAAGGATAAATGAAATTTCTTTATTCGCAACAGTACTTTCACCAAGTCTCTTACTATTCACAATATTATGCAAGACTTTGATCTGTTTGTTTTGACTGTGTAGCCCAAATCGTCTATGATAACTCCATCAGGAATATCATAAAGAGATTTACGTCTTTCAGTATCAATACAAATGCCTGTACCAGCATGCTCAGTTTCTATCTGGGAATTCTGAAAAATTCTTTTCTGTTCCAACTCATACATAGACATGCTTTTCTGTACAAGCATACTCTTGGACAAGCCTTTGTCCTTAATAGATTCAAAGTCACCTGGGAATTGATCATTGTTTATCAAATGCATGTTTTCTCTTACAGTTTTCTCTCTTATAATTTTCCCCACTGTTTTTCCAATTCCTCGTTCAACACTTTTCTGGTTTCTTTTTTTATGGGTATTTTCTTCCTGCTGACTTTTACCCACCTCGGAGCCAACATCTGTAGTATATCTCTTTATATAATTCACCAAGGTCTTAACAACATCTCCCTTAACATCAATCTTTCCATCCGCTGTCATAACCATTTTCAAACAGTCGAGATTCGCAAGCTTGTCGCCGATCTCGTCCCTGATTGGCCAGTTTGTTTTCACCAAAAGGGGGATAACTGGCCGGTTTAATCCTAACGCGATGTTCACTTCCTGTTTACAATTCTCTGTGCGCGTGTACTGAGGTGAAATACATGCGAGCACGACCCGACACTCCTGAATGCCCTGAGATATTTTGTTGTAGAGGGACTCGCTCCCTCCGATTTGTTGTAGTCCCACCCAGCAACTAATGCCCTGATCGATGAGGTGTTTGTAGAGTGGTTCTACCTGGAATACACCAGCAGTTTTGTAAACAAATTTTTAATCTTTTGGAGTCTGTCCTTAACAATTTTTAAATTTCTATTTTGATAAGTCTGATTTGCGGGGTACTCTTTAGAATTGTCTTGCAACTTTATGTTTATTTTATTTATCTGTTCATTTATTTACCATTTCATGTTTCCATTTATTTATTATTTATGTCTTAACTTAATTTTATTTTCTTTTTTTTTTTTTGGGGGGGGGGGAAGAGAAGAGAGGGTCCTGTGAGGCCCAGTCATTCAAGTGGTTGTCTTAGAATTATGGGTTTCCAACACAATGCACAGAACATTACAGATTGTGGAAGACCACTAACAAAACTGCCCATTAAGATTCATATAGACAGCTACATCCATTTCAATTAGTTAGCCAGTGGACTACATCTCATCAAAACTTTAATCTGACACAACTGTGATATGAACCTAAGCTTAGTAGGACTTTATGATTTTAAGTTTAGTACAATAACCACTTCACTACGGAGGGCCTTGGTGACTCTAAAAGGTCATATAAAGAAAGATGGGATTCAGGGAAAAACAAGAAATTAACAAGTGAATTGTGCCTCTTATTTTGGGATTTGAACTTTTAACCAGATCAATCTTGGATTTTTTGTATTTATCTTGGAATTTACTTAAAAACTACACGCAAACTAAAAGAAGAAATCAGAGGTAAAAGCAAACAGTTGTTACATCTGTTTTCTTTTAACAAAGGGTATACATAGAGAGTTTTAAGTTCATATAACAATAGATGGATGCGGAATAGAACTCCTTTAAGATACAGCAATACAAATTGTGACCATAATGGCCTGATATGGCCAACATTCTGTTAACCCTTTACCAAAAAATAAAGACATATCACCAATCTGTTGCAGACGACCATTAAAAACACTGTGGGAAAAGGAGAAATTGCTCGTAACGAGCAATTTGTCCTTTCCCCACAATGTTTTCTTCTCTATCAGAAGATTAATTTCCAATTTCATCACATTTAAAATGTCGTCTGCAAACTCTTTCAATTTGGGACAGTCGAAAATGTGTTGTTTGGTAAAGGGTTAATGTAGGACCAACTTGACCTCCATACATTAAGGGACAGTACTTGAGGGTTCAATGCAGGACTATAGTGTTTATTTATATGGGTTTTATCATCGCCTCAACAAATTAATCAGTCATGTTGCAATACCTAGTTATGTTGCAATGCCCAGCTCTTAATGATCGAGGAAGACCTTTTCTTATTTACCCATAAGGGCTGGTCAAAGCTGGATAGAACTATCGGCATTCCGTATATCAGTCGGTAGACTTTCTCTCATGGAAAACCAAATGTTGTTACCGGGATGTCAACTAAAGCTGAGACGGGCCATTATTTTTCGAGTTCTGTAAACTAACAACGAGGCCATGATGGCCCCATGTAAGGCTTTAGTGAAGCACTTGTTATGGTATTGCATTGAGCTCTCAGACTGCATTTAACATTGCTCAAAGTTAAGTTAAAGAGTAACTAATAAAACACAAACATGAACTTAATTTACCTGTTTCTCCTTTCCCCAATGATAAGAGACAAACACTGTAGCAGCAAAACTTCTCCCAACTGTCTTATCATCTCCTCCTTTGTTAATTGACACCGACTTAATATTGGAGCGACTTTGAGGCTTCCACCATTCTTTAAATTCTAAAAAAAAACAATACTTTATTAATCAATAGAGGAATGGACTTATAAGCAGCATTATCTTGTTTGTTTTTAGGTTTTACATATTTCTTCAACAATTTTTAAGCTTTATTGCGATGCCCCAAACATAATGATGTAGAAAGACCCCTTACTTTACAGCACATAATTGGAAGTCCATTATTCAGTCACTATCATTACCAATGTCCCATTTTGTGAATACACTCTTAAAAATTATTCGCTGCATACATCTCAATTGTTGTCTGCATTATAGAAAAGTTATTCAGAGCTTTAATTATCTAAGGTGAATTAACATGTATTTTAATCCAAAAAAGAATAAACATTTATTTCAATCCAAAAGCATGACTTCACTTTTGAAATCTACTCCATATGAATTGTACATACTTAGATAAATTGACACCTTCTGAATCAATTATGCTTTCAATTTCTACTTTTAATTGTATTTCAAACAACAACACCTACACTTTATTGTTAAACAATATTTTATTTTGACTTTCAAATTTTCTCATCTGTGAACAAATACCTTTTAACTCTATTTAAACAAACAACCATGGCAGGTAGTTAAGATGCATCAACATTACATCCTCTTACCTTGTGAAAGCAGATGATCTTTCGGCAAGATTCCTTGATAGTTTAAATGCATGAGTAACTCATAAAACTTCAGGGCAGGCCAATGTCCTCTCAAAGTTGTCTCCCCTGGTTTTATAAACATCCGTATACTCGGTCCATCTGTGTGTCCTAGGGCTGGTTGGGCAGTTTGATCCAGCTTAATGAACATGGCTGATTTGTTGTCTTTCATTAGCTTGGTAACCTGCCAAATATGGTACAAACTTATCAGGGTTTTTTTCCTCACATATCAAATATGCTGCTGGAAATTGGAAATGTCCTCATATTCTCATGGTCAAATATTGATCTAAACAGTAGAACAAGTTATCTGTTCTATTGATTTTTTTACCAAATAAACAAACAACAATGAAAAGAAAACACAAAACAGGAGAAAACGGAAAATCAATATCGAGCAACAATAAACAGGCAGAAAATGATTTATACATGACATCATATGTCATGATAAAGTGCAGAACTTTATTGTTTAGAAACACAAGCATCAAAACCATCAAATTATTCCTGAAGCAGATATGCTTTACAGAAAAATTATCGTACCTCACTGATTACTCCACTGTTGGTTTCTCTACTGCAACATATGATAACAACTCTTGCATCCGTATTCATCACATCTGTTGCCTTAAACACGATATCCCCATCAAAACCAGCATCCTTCAGTACATTACTAAATGCCATCAGTTTATAATTGTCCTTTTCAGCGCCGTGAATGCAGATTGATTTTCCCGAATTTACAACCCTATCACAGATACTTTTAGCAGTCTCATCTGAGTATGCTTCAGTTGTTGTGGTTGTCAAAATGTTTGAATCACTGCTTGACTTATTAACCTGTGGGTTATTTGCAGAATTCTGAGGCAAAATAAGAGTTCCATTGCTGTTTTCATCTTTCACTTTCATATGGTCATTAACTTGTTCCGATTCAACATCTGGTTTGTTCAGATCATCAGATACAAGTTCTGTTTGTATTGGAGTGTTTAGTCTTTCTGTTCTAATTGCTGGTAAAGGTGCAGGGGAGAGTGATATCCTTTCTACATCACCAATTTCTTTAATGTGAGATTCACTTAGATCATCAGATTGTTTATCCTTACCATTCATCTCTTCTTTCTCAATAACAACAGACTTTCTGTCTTTATCCTTGATTCTTTGTTCCTCTTTTACATCAATACTCTTTTCAGACTGATCCTTAATTTCACTTTCATTACCATTCTCAATTTTCTCTGTAACTTGTTCATCTTGGTTTGACTTTCCTGATGACACTGATTTCCCATCACCACGATCAGTTGTTACTCCTAATTTACCAACTAGTCTATTACCAGGTGCCTGGACCTCTCTTACTGGTTTTGTCACAGATTTCCCGGAAACAGGCTGTGTTTTCACACTGCGTGGTTGTGGAGATTGTCTGACTGGTGTTCTTGCTCTGTTCTGCAATGCTATGGCTGAAGGCTTTGTCTCTTTTGGATTCTTAGTTTGGCTGGTTTCAGGTTTACGACTGAAAGAGATTAATTAAAGTTGGTGGGCATTTTGAAGGTTCAGTGCAATACTACAGTAACTGTTGTACATATATAAATCATTTACTATAGTATTGCAATGAACCCTATGTTCATAAGTTAACAACAGACCCTTTTTACTCATTATGGAGAACCAGCCAACGCAAAGGTCTCATTAGAAAAGCTGATACTTATTCATGAAATATTTCAAATATATCAAAAGCCTTTTGTTTGTTTATATGGGGTATTACCCTGTGTCAACAAGTTTTCAGTTATACTACAGCTTTCAAGGATTCACCAGTACAATGAAAGGACTCTGTCATGCCTATAACACACCCACAAAGCCAGAGATAACAGTGGGGCACAAACCCAGGACCTTCAATTTCTAACCGCTGGCTTAACCATTGGGCCAGGCAGGAACCTCAAAAAAAATTTTATTTAAGTTCTCATTAAAAGGTATGAAGTGAAATACTCTTCTTTTCTAGAGCTATGACAAAAAGTAAGTGACTCATAAAGATGATGAGTCAGGTTTGATAAATCCTTTCAAAAACACCTAAATGACAAAGGATAAGTTTCTCATTTAAAGCAATTTTTGCTTTTACCATAAAGGTTTCTACCACATATCATTATTTTTTTATTAATATGCTATTATTTCATTCATCTGCTGTTGGTTTGAATTTGGACCATTTCGAAATTGTTTTATTGGTGGACAGTTTATTCAAACTTACCTGTTATTTCTCAGTTCAGGAAGAAGCTCTCCGCAAAGCTCTCTCACTTCTTTACACTTGATAGAGTTCATCAGGACTTTGAGTCGAGATTTCCTCGCAGGCCACATGCTGTGTTTGATCAAGGGTACCAGGGTCTTCATGGCTCTAAGTGCCACATGCTCATCCTTGTCTGTGATGTACTTCATCAGGAAATCCTCCGTCACAACAGCTACATCCTGGATTAATTAGTTTTGTTTAATCTTTTGTTTCTTCAATGTGTTTTCTTATATGAAATTTTGTGACTAGTCAAAATTGAAAACTGAAGATGACAATCAAAGTATGAAAAATATTTTTTATTTTTCATTGTAAGGGATTTAATGTTGTGTCATGACTTTTTTTTGCATGAAATCTGGTAGTAGGTATATGACAAAAGGATAAATTGCTCATTATAACTGACATCTTTTGTGCAGTTGTTTATCAAGTCTCCACATGTAAGTATGTTATAAAGTAGGATCTACCTTTTGAGACCATGAAACCATCAATTGCATGGCAAAATAATCTAAAAAAATCTTTTCTATTGGGATAATTTGACAATGTATAATCACATAGAATGAAAATAAGAATTCATTTCTAATGTGTCTATCATTGTTGAATATTTCAATACAATTGAATCCATTGTGGCAAGTACAGCATTTTGTATGTACACAAAACCGTAGATGTTACTTAAAAAACACAAGTTGAATATTATGTTAAGAGTTTAATCCAATGTGCTAAAAGAATGCATTAATTTGAGAATTGTGTGTTAAGCCATCACTTGATCTACATTACTACATTTCTACAGTAAAATGAATGAGAAACAATTTTTTTAAAGAATCATCTTGAAGCATCAATACTATAGAACTAGAAAAGAGAATTTTACTCTGGTAGAACCTGAATTTTCTTTCGATAAAGTTGAACAGAGAAGAAACAAATTCTCAAAGCAAATGTTTTATTCTATTTGCTGATGAACTTCTTAAGACCCTAGTCACATGTATTGTAAGATATGTATAAATGTAAATGTATTTACCTTATTTTGAGAAGACAACGCAAACATTATTTTACATCTCTCTGGGAAATAGGTGGTTGAAAATGTCATCTCATCAACAATGACATCTGCATGTTGTTTCAGTAACTGAGGATGTTGATCTAAGACTTCTAGGAGTATCTTTATAATAAAGTCCTTGGAAACTTCATCCTCTTCTGGATAAACCTCTAGCAATGATTCGATGTTACTGTCTAAGAACAACTAAAGTAGAAGAAATAGAACTTGTCTAAATAGTGTAAATAAGAAAAGATTGTAATAAATTGATTTGAAACCAATGCAAATAGTTGATGTGTTAACAAAGGCCATTTATGATGTTCTATGGGGAGGTGAAACCTGATGATTATTTTCCATAAGAACCAAAATAAACGACCATTTGATGAAAAGTATACATTTAACTTTTAAAAATTTCTAAGACCCTTACCCCATGAACAAAACTTTTCTAAATATGTTAAAGAAAATGGTGGTTATAAATAGATTTCAAAGCAACATAAATTTCAAATGTCTTCACTAACTCAATTGTATTATTTTCAATAACATTATAAGGAAAATTGCAACATCAATGATTATCTGTTTGAAAGAATTATGTTTACCTTATAAAAACACAATCTCTTTAAAACACTCAGTATCGTGAAAGGGGTAAGTGTATCAAAAGTCTTGTTCTATACGTGGTGTCATTTTATCCTTATAAGACACTTTATTTTAAAAATATCAAATCATCGATCTGTGAAATAGGCCTTTTAACCCTTTACCAAAGACCAAATTTTTTAATGTCCCAAATTGAAAGAGTTTGCAGACAACATTTCAAAATGTGATGAAATTGAAAAACAGTTTTCTGGTAGGGCAGAAAACATTGTGGGGAAAGGAGAAATTGCTTAAGAGCAATTTCTCCTTTTCCAACGTTTTCCAAATTCGTCTGCAACAAGCTGGTCAAATGTCGTTATTTTTGGTAAGAGGTTAAAGACATTGACTTTTAACTTCAAAATTTCCTCATATCTGTGAACAAGCAGCTTGAAAAATACTTCACAAACAAAACTTTAAAAAAGGCTTTTTATCTTGACCTCCAAATCAGTACCTGTGCACATTTCTTGGATACTTCATACAGCACATCAAAAGCCTTGTGTTTATTGACAATGTCTCTCTGTCTTATCAAACCAAACAAATCCTGGAGCCTGGCTATAACACACTCGGGTGATTGTTTGTACAGCTGCTTTACAATATCTGAAATGTACGATCAAAAATCTGTAACCGTACATGCAATCCTTGGGTAGAGTATCACCTTAGCAATACAAGGGCAAGAAGGGTCATAGGTTCAATACCAGTGAGCAGCACAAACTATCTTGAGCTTTTTATTAAACCATTTGTTCGCTGCAAGATATTTAATATGTTTTCAGGAGGCAGAATCCCTCTTATAAAGGAATTGCTATAGTCTTCCTCTGAATCCTTGATAAAGCTAGAATTGTGATAAACAACTTCATTTAATTCAATATTTATTAAACATGCTGCAATCTTCATTTTATCATAATGAAAGGAAAATGCTTAATAGTCTAATATCAATGAGGTTTTGCTCATGATATGCCAATATCTTTTGCTCCCAAACTGTTTTCAAGCATCAATTAAGAGCTTAAACATTGAATTTTTCATTGATAGCAGGTTTTGTTAAGACAGTGTTTCAATCATATCACAATACCTCACCAGTACTAAACAAAATTCTTTCCAAAGCACTTGTTTCTGTTCAAGAACAAAGACAATTGCATAAAGGCTAGAGACCAATAAGAAAAGTTATTATTTTTAACAGTATTTCAGTCTTATTGCCATGGTCAGCCTACCAATCCATGCTACTGGTATTTAACATAGAAACAATTGCATAAAGGTTGGAGACCAATAAGGAATGTTTATTGGTTTGAGTGAAGGTTTAATACTGTTTCAACACTGTTCAGTCTAACTGTGAAGGTCAACACACATATCGATGCTCCTGGTGTTTCCCCCCACTGCAAATGCACATTAATCAACATGCTGCCCACAGAGCTTATGAGGCTTGGCATACATCATGTCAAATTATCTTTATCAAACATCCATTAGAATATTGAATGATTCATTTTCTTAAATTGGCGGTAAACCGTTCAAAACCATTCCAGCTACAAACTGAAGTATCGAGACTTAAAATCCCAAAATTTCTCACCTCCCAAATCAACGCAGTACCAGTCAACAAACAGTTCAACGATTAATTTAGTCTGATTCGACAGAAGCTTGAATGATCTGGTTCCCATTAGCTCAAGGAAGTCAACACTTCTTCCATAGCTGGTACCCTGCGATTTTGCCTCTTGTATGGCATTTAGAGTTTGGAAGACTAGAGATGAAATGGTTTTCAGACTTCGTTTATCACAATGCTGAAAATAAAAATGTATATGAATATTTACACAGAAATTCTAGAAATGCCATTTTTTTTTTCAAGCAGTAGGAAGCAAATGCAAATCTCGGAAATGTTTTTTTCAAATTCCCTTTTCAATTTGATTTGCTTGTATGGATTTTAACGCTGTGACAACAAATTTCCAGCTACCAATTTCTGGATTTATCAGTACTAGGCTAGAGCTCTGTTGTATGTTGCCAAAGTAATCTCCAACGTAACCAGAGGTATTGGAAAACCTCAAACCCAGAGTTCTGAGTCCATTACCTTAACCACCAAGCCAAGCAGGACCTCTCTTTCAATCTAAATCTATGAGAATTTGGTCAATATCAAAGGTTTTTACCATAAATGGAAAGCACTCTTCACAGTATCATATCAAATGAAAGATAGAAGTAGTATGTACCTACCATCTGAATAAATGCCATCACAAATCTCTCATGCAAAACACCAAACATATCCTTAGATGTGGAAGCCCTGTTGTCTAACACATCGGGAGCTGTGACAATTTGTAATGTAATAGACATGAGGATGGTGTTGTAATCCACTGCTATATATCCCTTATCCCTGCAATGGTAAGTTATCACATTATACATGGTGTGCACATATATGTATTTAAAACAAACTTATCTGTGGGTAGCAATTGAACCTTGAGTAGAGAAATAGTCTTGGCATTTGGTATACAGTCAATCATGTTTTAAGCAACAGGGTACCGTTTTACTAAACAGTTTACGCTTAAGATTTGCGTAAATCTAAAACAACAAGTCCTTTTATTTCAATATTTGGCAAAGCAATATTGCAAAGTAACACATCATTGGAATCGTCTCTCCGAGACGCTTCCAATGACGTGTCACATTGCAATATTGTACTTTCATTGACGACAAAATCCATGATAATCAATTATGACTTACGCAAACATTTTCCGTAAGTTGTTTAGTAAAACGGGCCCCAGCTCTGAAACATGTGTACATGAAAAGCATACCAAGTGTAAGACTATGACATCTTATCTCTAGTACCAACTTCATATTACTACTTAATTGTGGAAATTCCTTAGGTTAGAGCTTAATATCCTAGTTAAGGAAGCACAATTAAAAAAAATGTCACTGCAGTATAACTGAAAATCTATTAAAATAACTTAAAACAAAAAATATTAACATCACATGAATCAAAGCTGTTGACAATGATCAAAACTCAATAGATAGAAAAAACGGCTTAAATAATTGGTTTTCGTCTCATAACATAGAAAGCAGATGGCTTGAAAATAAACTTTTTAATAATGTAGCAAATATATTTCAGTTCTGTAGTTTCAAAACATACATTACACATGTAAAAAGGTTTGTGGTTTAATAAAGATGCTATCAATTCAAGTGCATTGTTTTTGTTCCTAATCAGATAGCAAAAACTTGGATTATTTGCTGAGGTATATTTGTCACATTTGAAATAGACCCTATGGGTTAAACATACCTGAAGGTTTGAAGGCAAGAATCTAGAATGGAACCAATTGCTTCTGTAAGGAAGTCACATCTTCTTGGACAGTCGTCTGTTTTGAGGAGTTTTTCAATACTAAACAGCACTTCCCGTACATACAGTAAGTCCTTCAAGAGAGAAATCGAGGTACAGTCAAACATAAATTAACATAAACTTAAAAGGAATGTGCAAGACACAATCGAAAGAAATTAATCTTGGTCATAAGAGCTTGTTTCACAAAAGATGTGGAATAAATTAATTTAACACTTAAGGATAAAAGAAGCAGCTTAAGAACAATACATGTTTTACACAGGACACAAGTCTTAAAAAAATGTTGCATTAGATTGGAAATGTGGCTGATAAGGCAAAAATCTCAGAATCAAACAAATTTATTGTGTCATTATTATCTGACAATGACAAGAATATAATACTGATGCCTTTGAAAACTATTTTACATCAACTGTAGTTTGACGGCATAAATATAACATGAAATAAATCATTTAAATATATAAACAAAAACAAGTTGTTTACTCTGCTAATTCAAATATATGCAGTCCATATATTAAAAAACCTTGATGCATATACATGTACTGTCCAAAACAAATCACTTGATAATGAAATATATTTTCATAACTTTCTCTTATTTCTATATCATGTTTGTCCTAAATAACCACAATGGTCACTAGCTAAATTCCATCAATAGCATGATTGACAACCATCATCATCTCCAAGTTTATGTTGCATAAACTGTTTGAAATCCTCAAGACAAGCTACCTGTCTGTTGAAATAAAGGTTTTGTTCCGAATGCTTAATATATATTTTTCAAAATGTGTATTAACCTTTTCACTACCTATAGCACAGAATATACCCGTCACACTTTAAGCACCTTATATACCATATCTGCCGTTAATAAACAGTGTAATATGGTTTTATCCTGTCACTAGTGCCATTTAGGGACAGATAACTAGGTGCCGTATAACATTTGTGATATCCGGCACTAACCATATAATACATGCACGCGACTAATCATGACGTCATAAGAACGATATGACGTCATGTTTACATCATTCTCTACTTATTTTTTCCGTTTTTCTCGTGTTTTATTTACATTTTGTTTGTTTGAAAGAATAGATAAAGGTAACAGGATAAATAGAATAGATGATTGGTGTCTTTGAATAGGAAAAGTTATCGGGCTCGGCATCGGAATATTATCCGTTTCGCCTTCGGCTCACCGGATAATATTCCTACGCCTTGCCCGATAACATTTCCGATTCACGACACCAACCATCTATTCTCTATGTATGTATGGAAGTACTACTAAACATAAGAGTATAGAAGGTTGGTATATAGTGTACTGTGAAACTTGATATCAATTTTTATGAATCAGTGACGTCATTTTAGCGTCTGTTACCACAATATCCACAGAATTTCATGCTTATCATAAACTGACCATGAAGTCTGGGATGGACGATGTCACACAAGATAAGCATATCACGGCTTTCGCCTCCACATCTTTCTCTATACATCGTATGATACACCTGTGTACATTGGGACGAATCTCAGTCTGTAGCCGAGGTCCTTCATCCCTGTAAAACATACAAATATCATTGTTATGACTTTCCTTTATACAAGTTATATGTAGCCGAGAACATGAAAACAAATAATCAAATGGATGAAAACAAAATTGGTAAATGCAATAATGATGAACAAAGATTAAAATCCTTTTGACAAGAGAAGAAATTAATTCATTAAATGTATGAATGATTTTTTTTTCATCTTTTTTCGATCGGTTTCATACCATATTCTTTATCAGAGAGAAACACTAAGAAGCAAGAAAATGATATTTCAGAAATGTTGCTTATGTTCTATCAGTCCAACAATTCTTCAAATATAGTAAATTAAGCATTTAACTGATTAAAAAATCTTAAACTTTTCAGAGTTAGGATTCACAAGCACAAGGCTAGGGCTCTGAAGTGTCTTGCCAAAGGGCATTCCAAGAAACCAGAATGGGGCTTGAACCTAGTCCCACAGTAGTAAGTTCACCACCTCAACCGCTGGACAATGCTGTACCCTATGTAAGAAAGCTAATACTTACATGTTTGAGATTAGTGTGAATAGTTCCTGTAGAAAATTAGAGTAAGCTTCAGCGCTCTGTAAACAACTTGTCTCATTATCATTCTGCAGAAACTCCCTTGGGAAATCGGCAACAATATCAATGAGCATTCTTGATTCTTTAAGCCGTTTCTATAAAAAAAAAAAAAAGTTGTTAAACATTAGTTAAGACCTCTACAGATCATGAATAGTCTTTGTAGCAAAGGATGCTTGAAAAGAATTTTGACAAAAGGAGAGCATGCACAGTGTCGTCACTACTTTTCATTTGTGTAAGCAACTTATTAAATAGACATCTCAAAGACATTATCCCATTAAATCACCTAAAAACACTGTTATGCACAGTTGTGCTCCCTGTAGATATATAAAAATGCATCGAAATTGCATAGACATTGTCAACCACTGGTCCACGGAGGACCCTTGGTTCAAGAAAAAAGTAATTCATTTTACAGAAGTGAAAGATTGATTTCCGATAGTATGGCATCAAATCCTTATACATCCCCACACATTCCCTACCTTCCAATCACACACTGCATTCTGCACCAGAACATGGTTAGACAATAACCTCTTGGCCTCTGTCACGAGTTTCCTTCTACCTGACAGGATGTAATTCACCAGAAGTTTGTGCCATTCTGCTATCTCATTGGCTGACCTTGAGTTAAAGAAGGTAAACATGAATTAATGTTTATAAATTATGCTAGTTGTCACAGGTTAATGATTTTGATAAAAGATTATATAAAAATTTCAAATAAAACTCTGCTTTTACAACACTATTTTCAAAAGATCACTTACTGTACTTGAACTTTAAAGGAAGAATGTTACTATTGAGCTAGTTTTTATGAATTCATGCAAGTGTTGTACTTTTTATAAGAAGTCTAAAGGGTTTCAAAGTTCTATTTAGTCCCTACTTCTATAAAACATTTAAAATTAGAATTACAAATACAAATATAAAATGTTTATTTGAAATAGTGCCGGCCTGAGGCCAATAATACATATCTTACATATACATGTTTTGAACAAGAGAGTAACCTAGTAAAACAGTTCTTATCATGTATCATTCGAGCTTGATTTCAGAATATTAGAATGATGCATTTTGATAAATGATGTCTGTTAGAATGTACTTGAAAGTATCGCAACATCTATGCTGTACTAACAGTTTTGTAAATTTGAGCAGGAAGTGTTTTACTTTTAACTAAGAACTTTAAAAGGTTTTTTAGTTCTATAAATTCCTCATTTCTATAAAACATTTAAAATAAGAATGTTATTGAAAGTGTCTCAACATAAACATAGTACCTACAGTTTTGTAAATTTGAGCAGGAAGTTGTTCTGAGTTGTGACTATAAACTCCTCTATGTGTGGCTCGAGAAGGTTACAGTTAGCCAACTGACCGAGGGCCTGTATAGTCTGATTAAACAGCCAGTAGGGGCATTCCTGAAAAATATATGCATAGTAAACTGTTAGGTATCATAAAGGCAGGTTTTTCCTTAACCCCTAACTTGTATAGTAAATGACCCACAATTCCTAAATACTACCCCGAAAGATCAATATATACCATTCACAATTCCATACCCTAAATGAGCTTTAATCAATGGGTCAAGGGAAAACCCTGTATAGGGTTATTGTGGGACAACTGTTTATGTTATAAAGAACATTTCTACATGGCTTTATTGTGTTTTAAAACAGGAGCCTATTAAAGGAACCTCCCCATTTGTATTTGTTTTTTATTTAAATCATGCAGTTTCCCAAAAATTCACCACTATTTGGTTTCCCGATTCAGCAATTTCATCGGTTCATTTTCCAAAAATGAACAGGCCGAGGCCTCCTCCAAACTCAAGGAAAAATAGGCCCTGCTTTAGTAATTAATAGTTTTTTTATAATTGTAAATGAAATTAACTGAAGATGACAAACAAAATTGAATTAGAAAAGGTACATCTTTAATCGTAAGAATTGTTCATTTACAAATTTTAATCCTAGAATTATATTTGAATACCCTTATGTACAAAAACCAAAATAGAAAAGACCCGCTTAATGTGCAAATAAACATGTTCTCAGAATACCAACAGGCTTAATTTATTGTTAACCTATCAATACAAGTTGTTTTTAAGTTATCTAAAATGTGAACAATACAGGAAAGTACATGTTATCCTAATGTTTACCTCGAACCCTCTCTTCAGATCTATTTGTTCAAAGAGTCCAGTTTGAAAGACAGCATACAGCCTAGTGCACTTCTTGCTGTTTGTGTTGTTGGTTATAGTTTGTAGAATGGCCATGAAGTCCTTATTCATCACATCTAACATGTTATCAATGCTGAAATGGATGATTAAACAAATATTCATGAAAAGATAAACAGTCACAGTCGATATGAAACGAATATTCATGAAAAGATAAACAGTCACAGAAATGGATGATTAAACAAATATTCATGAAAAGATAAACAGTCACAGTCGATATGAAACGATGTCCTTCTTTTTTTTTACTTTTCATAATCATACGTCTCTTCTATGTAATTCTTAAAAATACATGTACACGAAGGACTAGCTTTATAAAACAAAAAAGTGTACTTCAAAAGTCACAATGTAAAGAATACATCATTTAAATATTGTTTGTTTATGTTGAGTTCAACACTGTGTCAGCAGCATTTCAGTTATTGAATGACATTCCTAGATTTCACCAGTACAAGACAGGACTCTGCCCAAGACCAGTCCGACATGAAATAGCAAGTGCCACTGGTGGGGATTGAAACTGAGACCTCCCATACAACAAGATATTACACCTTCACCACTGTGACATGCAGGACCCTCAAAAAATGATCAAAAGGGGATTGGACTTACATGGGTGAAAGTTGAAGAATTTCAAAAACCTGAAATCTCTAGTTCTTTATCCTGAAAAGGCATGTTTGTTATAGCATTGAATAATACTATTAAGGCACAAAAAGTCTCCAAATCCTGAAAGTCAGGAACAATCCTGAACACGTTCACCCATGGATTTAAACATCTGATTTAAAATCACTTACACAGCAGCATGCAGAATCTTCTCCAGTACTATAGGTGCCCTGTACTGCGCCTCACTGGCTTTAGTGAAGGATTGGTGTGTGATCACGTCCTTGATGAGCTTGAGGTGATGCCTCATTAATACCCAGTCATCCATACCCTGGTAAAATATATCATCTAAAGCTTTACAAAGACATATTTTTAAAGCTTAAACATACATATCACATAAAGCTTTACAAAGATATATCATCTAAAGATTTAAAAAGATTCATCACCAAAAGCCAAACAAACATTATGTCACCTAAAGCTTAACAAAAATGTATTATCTAAAGCTTAACAAAGATATGCATCAAATAAAGCTTAACAAAGATATATCATCTAAAGATTTACAAAGATATATCATCTAAAGTTTTACAAAGATATGTCACCTAAAGCTCAACAAATATGTATTATCTAAAGCTTAACAAAGATATGCATCAAATAAAGCTTAACAAAGATATATCATCTAAAGTTTTACAAAGATATATCACCTAAAGCTTAATATTTCAGAATCAACTATTTATATCAAAAGCTTTCAAGTCATAATAAGTGAAACTCTAATAATTTAGTAACATCAAACTATAAAAAGGAGTTCTAAGGTTTTTCTTAAGTTCACCACAACATAACGAGGGTTCAATGCAAGACTATAGTAAGTGCTTCACAAACATGAAGCACTTACCATAGTCTTGCATTGAATTCTCGATATGTTTAGATAAACACTCAAAGGATGAATTGGTTTAGCGGAATGACTCACAAGGTATGGATTCTCCATTTCGTATCTATTACAGATCAGGAAGCACAGGTGAGATAGTCGAGGCCCAATATGGGGAGGCACATGGTTCATCTTGCTGAGGTAAAAAATCTGTAAGTCTAATAGTTCCCTCCTGGAGTCCTCAAACTGGTCTGAACTGAAAATCATAGAAATCTACATTTAGCTTTGAACACATTCATGTCAAATTGATTGTGACAGAGGCTTGAAGTTTATCAAAATCACTCTAAATGACTGCTTCTTGGTTACATGACCAGTTCTTGTGCTGATTTGTGGGTAAGTCCTGACTTTTTCACCCTGCTGTTAACGGCAACCCAACACAGGACCCTCGGTACCGGAAGTCGAAGATCGATCTACCTCTGCAAGCAGTCTTTTCCTTTTTTCATGTAAGAATAGTAATAGCAAACATAGGGTAACCAACTTACCTGTATCTTTTGTTTTGTCATAAAGGCTTCTATTTTTGTCATGAGTGTTCTATTTAATGTAATTACGTAAATACAAGAATTTTGCAATTGTCCTCCACAGTTATTTTAAACATCCATAAAATAATATATTTCAAAGTGGGTAATGAATTAATAACAAGATTATGTGCAAATACTCCTAAACCCTTTAGTAATGTTTGCCTGGCCCTGTTAGCACTGTCAATACATGTTTGACTTGGAAATCAAAGGTCTTGAGTTTGAGCTCTGGTTTGGCCTTTTTTTATTTTCCAAAGGTTAATGAAGTTAATGCCTCTTAATACATTCTTCTCAAACCTCTGATTAATTATGACCATATGAAAAAGATGTCAGATGCTTTGATAGAAAATTGTGCTGTACTGGTGAAGGAATACTAAGAACTTAGATATTTGTGCTGACCGTCGGATTATGATTCAAATATCATTGAAAACAACTTTAAAACTCCAATCAAACCATCAAAGTCTCAAACAAGAGGGTGTAATGGAAAGGTAGAATTGTACTATTCCTTGTATATAAAGTCTGTACTTATAACTCTTACTTAAAAATACTCCGGAAGACTTTATCAATGTGTGTCTCCATAAGCGTGGCGTAATGGTCAGGTGAAACCTCCTCCTTGTAGACAAAGTCTGTCTGTAATGTGCGGATCAGCGTTTTCAAGTCATCCCCTCTCAAGGTCTAAACGATAAAACATGTTTGGTTTATTCTCATTTAGCATGATTTAATGAACTCCTTAGTCTTCAATCTTAGTCTATAACAAAACTAAAATCTTATCTAAATCATTTTGAGCAATACATGTATATGCTTTTGCCACTGAGGTTACTTTAATCCTTTGCTACATGTACCAGTACGTCTATTAACATTAAACCATATCCTAATACAGGAATGAATGAATGAATGAATGAATGGGGTGTTAATATGCATTGACAACTATGGTCATTTAGCATACAAAATGATCATCTCCTCATACCAAGATTTGTGACTTGACAAAAAAGAAAACAAAAGTAAACTACAATTATGAAGTATGAGAGACCGACATTATTTCTGTGGTATTATATATAAAAAAAACACCAAAAAACCTGTGATTGTACATTAAAAAGAGTTAAACCAAAAGAATTCTTTCACAACCTCTAGATATTTCCAGAGGGGATCTTCTGGAGTTTTCAGAACGATGTTTAACATGTGTAGATGTGTGGAGCCGGGTCCAGAGTTGAGTAACTTGATCCATAATTCAAACAACATCTCCGAGAGAGCTAGCTCACTCTCAGTCCCATCAGGTGTTTTAAGGAAACCACTGTAAAATAGATTAAGAATATATTAAAAATGATTGGAGTACAATTAAGAATATACATCTTGAAATAAAATTAGACTAAATTTCAAAATGATTAGAGAAAAACAGAGATCTTACATATTGAATAAATTCACTTGCAAATTTCTCAAATGACTCAACTTGATTAAATTTTAAAAAAAACAACTAGACTTTAAAATGATTGGAGACAAATTAGGCCAGGTAGTAGAATTGAGAGTGATTAATCTAAGTTGTAAGATCTTGTTTCCCAATCGATGTAACATAAATAAGTTTAAATGAAAATCCAATCTTTGGTATCTTTGGTAATTCGGTATCCAAGTTTCAAGGAGAAACCATGCAAACCGTTTTTTTTTAAATAAAAAAGCAAAATCAACACTGCAATTTGTAATATACTTCTAATAACAGGAAACTGGTAAAAGGAATTGAGACATGTAGCACTCTTTTAAGCTAAATCATCCCTTTGCTTACCATATCACCTCATGTATAGCTGTCAAGGAGGCATTTGCAATCCAAAACTGTGGGGTGTATATGGCTGGATACCCTTCTATGCATACTTGACCTTCAAATATGTTCAAGGACATTTGAAGGTCATCAAGGTCGGTGAGACGGATCCATGCTGCAACATTTTCCTCAAGCACCATCACAGGGTTGACCTCTTTTCGACCGATATATTCACTGCTCTTCTTGGGCGAGTGATATTCTAGGTGCTCCAAGAAGTTTGAGAGCTTCATCTTTGAATACATGATTCTGAAATATATCAACAAATAGTTTGTGACTTGTAATATTCAAATTATCTAAATCACACCAATCAAGTGATTCCATTAAGTTTTTGAGAAATTTCCAATCAGATACAATTTAGCAAATCATAGAATATGATAAATTGATATCTAAATTGATCAGGGTTTTCATTAATATTTGGAGCAAGAGGCCAACTTTTGATTATAGGACGTCAATGAAGCAAACAGCCATCAACACTTAGGTGGTCCCTCAATATGACCACCTATCATATTTTTTGTTATTCGAGCAGACCAAAAAATTCGTTTGAAGCAGTCAAATTGGCTGGCGGCCTGCTCTTAATGACAACCCTGATTGATATGTTGCATTATCAATAGACTAGTATAGCTAGAGGCTAAATTTGTTCTTCATAAGTCATTACTCCTCTAGTCACATATGTTTGTTTCAAAGTTTGAAATGGGTTTAACTCTGTATCAACAAATTCTATGTTATGTTATAACTTTCTTGGAATTATCTATTTTTATCTCTAGGCTAGGGCTCTGAAGTGTCTTGCCAAAACCAGTGGTACTGGTGGGGCTCAAACCCAGGACTCCCGAATTCTAAGACAGCCACCGTAACCACTGGGCCAGCAGGACAGACCCCTGATTAACACATGGATCTGAATGAAAGAGTTTGTTGAGCGAAGATGATACAACTTCAAGTTCTTTCCCTCCTTTTCCTGGGATACCACTTTCACCTACTGTTGTGCCGAAACCTGCAATCAACTCATAGGGTATTTTCCAATTACGTTACTTCTGTCTTTTTCTTCTCTAAACCCTATATTGTACACATTCTTTAGAATTATATTGTTCAAAATAGCACTACCAAAACAGTGGTCGAAATTAGCACGGGCCCGTGGGCCCGGTACCCATAAAATGTTTCCCGGGCCCACTCAATTTCAAAGACAATGGGCCCAAAGGGCCTGTTGAAATTTCTTGTGAAATACGATATTATTCTGCTAATTTCCTGTTGTAGAAATTATTATCCATACATGAGTTGTAATTAAATACATCCCAAAATGTTTTCTGTTCATATTTCGTTGTTTTATATGTTCCCCAAGTCAGAGGGTGGGAAATCCAGATCGACGTCATTTTGTTCTAATTTTAGAATTTAGCTCCATTCGCCCCAGTGTACATGTCCGTTCGCCCCAATGTGCATTCGTTTAAAGCGTTTAATATATTACAGAGATGCATCACAAATCCATGCGCTAAGGCACTATTAAGTTTAACATAACATATTTTAATGTAATCCGCAAATGAAAGTATCGGTATAATGGCTTTGGAATAATAAGGTCACGTGGTTCCGTTGTACCTTTTTAAACTGGTTTTTTCCGGTTTTTAATCATTTGGCAGACTTTGTTCTTATCGTGGATATAAACGTAATTTTGCTGTTGCCCTGTTTTCCGTATTTGTTACGAACGAATACAAAAATAACTGGTACCAACTATGTTTACTTCCGGAATCGTTTGACAGTAAAATGTTACTTTTGCTATAAAAACAATTTGGGCCCATTCATTTCCATCCAGGCCTACTCAGATTCAAAGAATACGGGCCTGAAGGGCCCGTTGTTTAAAATCTTAATTTCGACCACTGCCAAAATAAGCTTATCGATTTGTCACTATCTTTTTTTGTACAAAATATGATGTCATATACTGTAACATCTTATCTCCACACAGGGCGACAATGGTGCAGACTCAGGTAGGGCGCCAACCTGTTCCAAGAATCCCAGGTTCGATCCCCCATAAGGCAATGTGAAAACTTACCCACCAATCGGCGCAAGTACTGGTGAAGTATCGAGGAAGCAGTCATCGAGAGTGAATTCAATAAGATTAATGCTTCTGTCAAAATCGATGAAAAATAATTAAGTTTAAAAACTCCACATTGATTTTAAACCCCTGACCCAGTGGGGGCTTAAACCCAGAGACACCTAGCACAACCTTTTGATGAGTGAACTGTTCCAATACAGATTATTATGCCTCCCTTCCCTGAAGAATGTTTTCTGTTTGATATCACACTCACAGACAGTGTCGACAAGTCATATTCTCCTCTAATCATGTTACATAATAATGGGCATTGCAATAGCCTTCAATCAAATTAACACAACACTTTCATTACTAAGCGCACCCTATACGTCTTAAATCTTTGACGAAAGTCTTATTGGAGACATTGGAATAACATCGTGGTTCAATTGATTTAGAACATCCAATTTGACTTTGTCGAAAAAAGATCGTCTGCATGAAAGTCATGGGGAATGCAGGAAAAAACAGATGGGTCCTTACCGTTTTCATTTAAATTTCTTTCGTGAATTATTTGTTATCGTCGTTATCTAATTTGTAACACGTGTCATTTGGTGTGGGACAAACCCCAACTTCATTTAACTTGGGCTGTAAAATCTCAACTCCATCTCAACTGTTTTGTTTACAAATTACGCAAGATAACTTCCGGTGCAAAGTAACGATTCGTCGTGATACTTTTTCGCAACGATAATGACTCGCTACAGAATATAACGATTAAGCTTAACTTTACCAACCACTTTCAACATAAATCAAACAACTATGGAAAACGATTACCTGTGTCAACATAAAATAAAAATAATGTTTTGGCAACGAATATCTTATCGACATCGTCAAAGAGATGCAATTTATCCACGAAAGGAATTTTTGTTTGTTTACAAAGTGCTTCCATTCGTAGAAAAAATAAAACGATGGCTTATGGCAGCTTAAACAATGATATTAACATATATTCTTGAATGTTGCACTTAAACTCTCGTTAATCATTGACTCCTCATTTATTGGAATTTTGGTGAAATGGAAAGACACGGAATGAATCCTAAATTTAAAAGGGGGACAACCTGTACTGTTAAATATTATATATTTCTATAGTTGTCTTTCTTAGATGAACCTATGCAAATGGCTTTTGAATTATTTTGTCTTCCTCGTCTTACTCTCTGAGCCGTTCATATCTTAACAACTTTAGATAGTATTTTCACCGAGCCCCATACATGATAAACGTACTAAGCTGTTGTAACAAACCAAAAGCAGAATACATGAGAAAGAATTGTGATAAGTGGAACAATTTCTCGTAACGAGCACTTCTTCCTTTCGTCACAATGACTTATACCGTGATTTGTATCTTAGCATGTGTTAATAAGCAGTGATATGATCTACTGTCATACATATTCTTTCGTCTATATTTTAGGTGTCTGATGTTGATTTTCAACTTGAATTGATCACAAAAACACGCTCCTTTACGTGGGACTGTTAAGCTTATCAAACGCGTAAACTTGTTTACATGCCGCTTTAGAGTCTCTCACTTCAAACAGAATCCAATTTACTATCAACCGCCCAAACCATTGTTTTATGATTGACAGATAAACAAACCACCCCTGTTAAGTCTCGTTTTATGTGAAAAAAAACTTTGTTTTTCTCCTGTTAATGATATAGAGCCGGGAATAATGAAATAACTTTGGTGGCAAATAATTCCATTACCCCATATAAACGTTTATACAGGAGTGAAAGGAAATTTATGACAAATGTTTATTTTATCAAAGAACACTATTATTTCTGTTCGGTGTGATAGTGTTGCGCGTACAGTGTTTCTTTCTTATTACGAGAAACGATTATTTTATACAAGACAACATGTTTGCAGTGTGATATTCTAGCATTTTATAATCCCACTTGAATATCTTTTCCGGAAGCCGCCTTAGATAGTACACTAAAGCATATTGATGAATTACTTATTAAGACCAAGTGTGTTTTATTGAATAAAGAAAATTAATATCATTGGGTTTTTTTTGACAATAACAATTATATTCTGGAGAGCCAATCCAAAGCAGTCAGAGACTTAGACAGGGTATTATGCATAACAGAACTGGTGAGGAAATACCATGACCAGAGCTAGATTGTCGTCTTCCAGATGCGTTGACCAGAGCACTATAACTTAATCCATTACCAAACAATAACGACATTTGTCCAGTTTGTTGCAGACGACTCAGGGAAACATTGTGGGAAAAGGAGAAATTAACTCTTAATGATGTTTTCTGTCCTATCAGAAGATTAGTTTTCTAATTTCATCACATTTTGAAAAGTTCTTTTTATTAGGTGGTATCTTTACATTACGGGTCTAAAATATCAACGTTTTGTAAAAATGTTGAGGACGGAAAGTAAAAAATCGTGAACATTTTCCAGATTCTTGCTTCTTTTGGCAAATGGCCATCTCAACTTTGTGTTTAGACAGAAACGGAGATATCAGGGGAGAGACTGTAAACAGTGGTGAGGATATATTAAATATATTCATCTTGTATTGTTCAACATGCGCATATTTCAGGATCGGGATGTTGTGCATCGCGAGTGTTTGTTTGATATCGATGTAGGCATAAATTACTGGAAAATTCCTCTTAAGGCAGACAGTGTAGGATTGATCAGCCCGTTTGTTTTGTAAATGCTGATCCATAACGATGTATATTGGTGTAGAGGAGTTATACCAACCCCAAACCTCCATAATGGGAATTTGTTAATAGAACAAATTGAAAGCAACAGCAGACGACAAAAACTAAGAAACAATATAAAACATGTTTTGGGTTGCAACCATTGTGACTTAACGGCGAAATTGCTTGTCACAAGCAATTTCGCCTTTTTGTCACAATGGTTTCTAAACTCTTCTGTAGTAGATGCTTTATCTATCTTCCTATGATGTCAAACCCCTTACGGGGACTTAGACATTTTTCCCTGGTGACTACCAGTGCTAGGCTAGGATATGTGTTTCGCCCAAGAACACTCTACGGTGAAATACATGGCCGCATTCGGGGATCGAACCCGGCCCGCCCGGTCTCTATTCCCCGATGCTATCCACTACACTACAGATCCTATTATCCGAAAGTTTGCAACAAAGCGATAAGGCGCAATTCTAACTGCACCGTCCCAACCTGCTAGTTACTCTCGATATATAATGGATTATTACAGACGTTAATTGTCTATTGAAGACTGTTCCGCAATCTTGGTATTGTCAGACGTCCAGAGATCTGACATGGCGTGTGCATATCCTGTGTCAGTATGCTATTGCACTAGTCTGGATTACCTGGATTGCCCGTCCCTTTTTATTGTTTGGGTTAACACTCCTTGATTTGGTTTAACAATATTGTTATTGATAGATAAATAGCTTTATTCGGTAAACGGATATAACATTACATGACAACAACATAGTAATAGTAATATAAAAACATGTATCGTAAATGCTATAATGTTGAAAACCCATGAATGCACATCAATCCCAAGGATAACACAAACACTTAATGCCATGATCACGTGAAAGTGTACTATATTAAATATGAATATATCATAAACTATAACGGGAAACTTGTAAAAGTTAAAGTTAATAAAAATCTATCCATCTGTATCTCCCTTTACACTACATTTTGTAAGGCACACAGCAATAATGGCGGCGCCCTGTGGTTTGATAAAACAAGAAGCAACGTTTGTCATTTTTTCGATTTACTAAACGACATGCATACCAGAGTGTGTGTCTCTAAACCGGAAGATTAATATGTTTTTGTTAGTTTCGTAGTTTTGCTATATTGTATAGCTTATAGAGGCCATTATTCGTGTTTGCACGGCGAACTGATTCATTGTGAAGTATGACTGGAACCAGACTAGGCAATGGACGTGTTACCATTCTGCAACATTTCGGACGTTCACGGGCAAACAATTTGCACAGGTTCTTACAGCCCGTTACCCATTCGGATGTCTTCTTCAATACAATGTCAGACTAATGTTGTATTCAGAATTTTGGCAAGATACCTATATATTGTTAAGAAACACGAATTTTTGTGTTCATTGATACTAACCGTTTGCCAATTGTTTGGATATGGAAACAGATTTGGACACCAAAAACGAATTTTGAATTAAAATGTTCAATTATATTCGAATTTTCTTTTCTAATTGAATATTCGAATACCGATTGCACTTTTCGTTCCCATCGTTAACGAGTATTTGAAGAATACTAATCGGAATCAGTCAAAACAAAGGTAAATGGGTTATGAGAATCTATGGATGTCCATTTTGCGCTGGCGCCCCGGCTCCTTACATATCACCAGCATCTGCGTTATGCATCATCGTTGCAGCTATTTCGTATATCATGATCCGAAGTTTCCAATCGCTTACACATACCTTTGTGCAAGCGATAGGATTTAGTAAGAATTATGAGCAAGCACAGATAAGCTATCGAAGGTGAGTTGCAGTAAAATACATTTAGAAGGGATATTTGCCTTGGATGCTAGTTGCGTAATTTCTTATTTTCAGTTTGTGTTGTAAATTCGACAAGTCGATAAGATTAAAAAGTTCCGGTTGAAGTGTTGATGGGATACGAATTGGACTAGGTTGAGAAATAATGGATACATCAAACTTTTTATATTGTTATTTTCTTCCTCTTCCTCCTCCTCTTGCTCCTCTTCTTCTTCATCATCATCACCATCTTCTTTTTCTTCTTCTTCGTCATTTTCTTCTCCTGTTTTCTCTTCCTTTTATTTCTCCTGTTCTTCATCTTCATCACCTTCATTTTCTTTTTTCACTCTTTTCTCCATCCATGCACAAACTACCCCTCTCTTAAGTCTAATCTTTGATAAACCATTAAAAGCTCATTCTGAAATAACTGTCTATGTCGTTATAGGCACAAGATCTAAAGGACACTGACCACAATCAGGACGATGTGATGGAAAATGACCGCCTCTGTGACGGAGAGAATCGTTATATTCATCCTGTCCGTCATCATCATGTCGATGATAATGATTCTCTCGGCGATAACTACAAAACTCTACAACCAGGCGCCGGGAAACTGTACGAGTTACAACGCCACAAACCTCACGGATAGACTCGATATTTGAAGGAAAGTGTGCGAGATCAACAATTTCACGCGCGGTGAAGTTCATGCGCGGTGTGTGGTAAAAGAATCAGAACCACAAATTGTACGGAAGTACTCGAGATTTGAAAAAAAAGAGAGCGGGAAAAAAAGATTTTACGCAAAGTTATTTGTGGCGGTGCGTGGTAAAAGAAAAGCAGAATCACAATTTGCATGGATAAACTCAATTTTTGATAGAAGATCTCGAAAACGGAAACACTCGTGGCGCCTCTGTGGGGTACGTTGATTAAAGCCAAGCATAATTCAAGTGGGAGCGTAAGTGATTTTGTAGCGTCATACTTGAAAGAAGGTGCCGGGAACGATAACACGGTGGTGAATATATGACGTACAAATTGGACAAAGTCGAGCGTAATTCACTGTACACACACTTTAAAGAATCAAAGAATTAAAAACTATCCAATTTGCTTCCAATACCTATTCTTCAGTGCGTATTGTATTACAGTGCAGATGGTGTGCAGTTGAAACTTACAAATTTCCTCACATCTTTGAACAAGCACCGTTAATAAATAACTTGGCTACATCTCTGTCATGTATTGACAAACGCAGTTGCAATCCCATTAGGACCAACGATTCATGTTCATTCTTTAGGAATTGACGTGACTTCAAAAAAGTGATGAAAATTTGCAAAGGGAGCGGTATCACACTGAGCATAGAAATCTACTGCAGGCGTAAAAGCAATCCGTTATTCACAGCAACGCAATTCATCCTTGGAAACTGCCTGCGCTAATTTGATTTTCTTTATCGCACGTTGCAGAAGTTTTTGGAATTCGTCTATATCGTATTATGTTTGCGGTGAAGAAATTGGGACAAAACAATCGACAAAAACAAGTGTGTTCCTCGCTTGAATTACCGAACTTGTGTTGGCATGACGATGAACCCAACATCTAAATAACTTGTGGACAATATATTTTCTTAAACAAAGATTTGAAACATTACCTCATTAACTATACAACAAAGTACATTGATGTGTCTTATGACAGAGTTTGACAGATACACACATTGAGTGACGAATAATTCAGTCTTAGACTATTGAAAAAAGGTTTTCAATCACATTTTTACAAATGCTGAGTGTACCACATGACACGTGACTTGTAACTCCAAGATGGCGGAGGATCCTTCAAGGACCAAAGTTGTCATTTCCCTTTTATGTTTGATCATTTTGGCGTTATCAATTCTGCTTGCGTTATTGTCATGGAAACTTTACAATAAAACGCCACCAATTTGTGGAAATGGGACGGTCTGGATCTCAGCAGCCGACAGTTCAAAATCCGATGACATCATTTCCTATTTCTTGTAATTCGGTGCCCAAAAAGGTTGGTATATGCTTTAGTTCAGTAGGGAAATGGCTGGTGTCTTCGTTTTGGCAATGCATAACAACGCTGTTTTTGTTTTTCATGCAAATTCCAACTTTTGTCCTATAGATATCTATCCAAAATCAGATTTAAGATGTTTCCTAATACACTGGTAATGCCGACTGTTGGTGCTTTCAATTTGGACCAATTACAAACTCCATGAGGGGCTGGGATAATCGTTAACGCGTAATGAAACAAAACAGTCATAAATAGCGATACGCTTCGCCAAACTTTGTTTACATCTGAGCCGGTATGAGATAAAAGATTGCTTAACACATACTGATATACCGACGGATGCACTCTACAGCGGAAATAACGCATATCAGCCTGTAAATAATTCGATATACTATACTTCATACGATTATATACATTAGCATCATGCGCGCTAAATTATTTTAGTTGTCGATGCGCCTTAAAACCACATTCTGTCATTTATCACACAGCGAAAAAACACCAGAATAATTGTATCAGAATCGTCAGAGTAGCAATCTACCGTATACTGGCGAGAATAAAACCGTGTCAAGTCTACTATTGCCGCTATGCTCAAGAAGTCAACTTACTACTTTTTGGCTTCTCTGCTTTCATTTATCCATCATATATAACAACAGAATTAACATCACGACATCGTAACTGCTCAAAATTCATTTTTAACTCTATACCAAATGACGATTTATAGTTTACTTTTGCGAATTGAAAGGTTTTGCTGAGTTGAATGTCACTTCTCTACAAGGACATACTGGTTGAAAATCAGACATTGACGGATTGTGAGGGCAAATTGCTTTAAACAACGATATATCAAAATCTAGCTTGCAGCAGCAGTATTAGTTCTTTTGGAAATTGAAAAGTAGTGTGAGGTCCCGTATCTACCTCTACGCATACGACCCAGTCTGATCTAGAAAGACAGTTTTTTGTAAATTGTTTATGACATTGCCATTGTAGTACAACCGCTAAAAAGATTGAAGAGATTTCCGAATGCATCTATGAAACCTTTACTAATTTCGCGAGCGATAAATGCGACCAAAAAGCTACTGAATCTTTTCACGTGCTTTACCCAGAATGCATAAGTTATGCCAATTCAGGGCGCAACCGAAACCCTTCATGTTATACGTTAAGGTTCTCTCGACTACACACTGTAAAGGAATTAGAATGTCGTCAGCAGCAGTGGTGGTTGTTAAGGTTATTGAATCGTATTGTGGGGTTCCTTATTAACTTCTGTGCATACGACCTAGTCTGATCTCAAAAGGCAGTCTTTTGCAAAATGTTTATAATATTGCCCTTGTAGTAACCCAGCTAAAAAGTGTTCAGAGCTTTATTAATGTATTTCGGAGATCTCTTCCTACTTCGTGAGTGATTATACGACCAAATTGTTTCGGAATCGTTACACGTGCTCTACCCAGAATACATATATTAGATCAATTCAAGGATGTTACTAAAACCCTTCATGTTGTAAGGGTAAGCTTGCTACGGACGTCAAGAGTTTGACAGAGGTGTTAATTAATATGCTGGTAGGAAATACACCAATTGGTTCCCCGCTATCGAGCTTGCCCTATAGATGAGAGACCGGTTCCCAGAAAGCACTGTTTGTTTATTTTGCGGCACATTTTATACAGACGCGGTGCGTGTAGACGCGGTCCTTTTAAACTCAATAATTTGCTCTGGCGTTTACGAATGATAGAGGAGGGATGCTGGTGTTGGAGTACAGGCGTATTTATATATATAACTGGGACGTATAAACCTTTACATAGAAGGCTGGATGTAATTATAGTTTAAAACCGGATATATCTAACTGTGAGAATGTACGTAGCAACTGTTTTTCATTATCATTATTTTTTCCCGTTTACTTTGTAGCATTTCGTGTGGGTTTCCTGCATTTAAACACTAAGATTAACGTCAAAACTAAGGGCATCGTCTAAAAGCAAAAATATTTTT